>BLKR01010304.1:0-60731 GCA_011170035.1 Teleogryllus occipitalis
TCAGGGCTGCTTACTTGTGGGTTATCACATTGGGCACCAGAGAAAATTAGTGCCCGTTCCGCACTCCTCAGGAAGAAGAGCCGTCCGAACGCTATTTGTGTCGGGGTCAAAAATCAAGTGACCGTTCGTGCTTCGCCAGATTATATCAGCAACGCACGATAGAGATGATAAATGACTATGACGAAACTTTTGTGAGGAATAACGACAAAGGAGAATTATAAAAATCATGCCTAATGAGTTGTATGAGAGAGATTGATTGATTTTTTCGTGTTTGCGGGATGTCAACTGCGTTGGTCATTAGTCCCGTTAGTGTAGTACATGTTTTTTTCTCGGGAGATGGCAGTGATCTTCCCCCGCTGGATGGCGAGATCCGGCGCCGACCTACCGTCGGCTAGTGGGGTTTCCCCCTAACCAGGACTCCTCCACCAGCGGGGCACCGCCCCAGTCGAGACAAGCTCTAAGCTCCTAACTGGTCTCCCGGAATATGTGGGAGTGTAGTACATGCTAGTGTAAGTGTGTGTGTGTAAGGTGAGATGATAGGACAAGGAAGAGGAAGGAAAGATCGCGCGCGGGCCGTAGTCCGTTTGGTAGGGTACTGCTCCGGCATTCGCCTAGTGTTGATCGGGGAAACCACTGAAAACTACCGACGCGCCCGGAATCACGAAAAAATGAATAAAAAAAACAAAGGAAGCGGCAAGCCCGCCGACGCTATTGCTTTGGGTGGTCTCACTGGTAGATTGGAGTAGATGTTACGAACCGAAGAAAGATTGATGTACTGGTTCTGACATCGAAGTTAAGTGTGGATCGTACTGTAATTAACACTCAAGGAAAAAGTGGTTTGGTTTTTAAAGCATCGCGTTCTATTAACAGACTATTGATTAAAAAATATTTCAACTCTCCTTCAAGATACAGTGTTATTTTTGTCTAGCACAGACATTCTGCTCTTTGAATTACATTCACAACCATTACTAGCCTTGAAAACCTGCAAAATAATTGAAAAATACATCGGAAGTACTTAATCTAACAAGCGACGCAAGATAACTTTTTAAATAAATACTATTATTTTGCTTGTTTAATATGTAAAACAGTTGTATTTACAAATATAGTCATGAAAATTTCATGTAGCACAAATATAAAATTGATAATCCTAATTTCCTTTTAAGATAAAAATGTAATACCTAAATATATAACTAACACTTTTGCGTGCGCGGTCTTGTAAAATGGATTTCGCTTTACCTCTTGAGTAATAGTTTAGATGTCTACTATTCCCTTTTTTTTTTTTTTTTTCAATTTTCTTCATTACTTAACATTGTTATATCTATGAGTCTGATGGACTTTTCTTTATTAGTAAAGTGAATTAGAGACGGTTGCTGGTAATACCCGCATCATTTTTGTTTTAATATTAATACATTCCAAACAAATACGAATTGATTCAAGAATTCTTTAATCATAGATGAATCGTTAAGAAGTTGAAATTTCTCAAACACAATACGAAGATTCAATCAACTTTACTGATATTGAGTAGAAGCTGCTCTTCTAACTTTTCTTTTATTTGCATCTTATTTCTCCAAACTCACAGAGGAAAAACTAACTCATGCTTTTGACTTTACAACAAAAAACTTTCTTCTTCAATGCGATCGTTAACATTAAAAGATATTGAAATAAACTGCAATTTATTCAAACAAACTCGGTCGAGGAACCTGAAAAGCAAATATCTTTCTATCTTGCTACTTCATTGCTAGAATTAGCTCAATGAAAATCATATATTCATTTCACAAAAACATGGAAATTTATTAAACAATTTAAAACAATTGTTTATATTGTATAACTTTTCCCAATATAAAATTAAATGTTTGTCATGACCGTTCCAACCTTATGTCTTCGCGCGCTTTTTCGGCCATCTTTATCCATCTCCGACGCCGCTGTCCTCAGGTCCAGACACCATCTTCTCTCTTCTTTTCTCGGAAGCTCACTTCAATCACCGTTCATCAGATCAATAAACTATTTGCTGCTAACATTCCAGTCCAATCACTGACAACTTCGCCCAAGCCCTCAATGTCCCTCCAACTCGTTCACATGAAATATTTTAAGCTCCACTGTCACACTTAGTGTTCAAATTTTGATGTTTTCTCAACATCCATTCCCTAGTAGATGCTTACAAGTCTCCAAAGAAAAAAAATTCCTAACATTAATTGGAGCACGATCCGTTCACGAGCACGGCATCAGTCAGAATGAATGTCTCTCGTATTCTTTAAGCCCTGCAAAGCTCGGTCCATAATTTCGATTGTTTATTTGCAGATAACATTTGATGTACTTTCGTACCTAGCCAATCTCTAAATTTCTTGCAAAACGAACTAGCCGTCTTCACGACTGTCACTGCTTTTTCGGCCAATCCCTGAATTCTATATAGAATTAACTAGCGGTCTCCGCGATTGTCACTGCATGAATATGTTGACCTTGACGACGGCTCGCTTACCTATGCTAGCATATTCACATAATTTATCCCCTTTAATTGACGCCATTTATAATAAATGTTGTACAATATTCAGTGACATATTGGTATGTCACAATATGAGACGCACAGACTGCAAGTCATTTGAAAATATGAGTTCGATGTATTAAGGCAATGATTGATCCGTCACCTCATTTCGTTCGAAAGAAACTGGGCACCAAAAATAAAGGTTTTCTCGAGTATTCGTAAGTACATAGAAAGGACGTAGAGAACGTTTCATTGAAACTGGAGGCGAATTGAAGTGATGATTTCATTTCCGCCCATCTTTCCCCCGAGACAGTTTTGACTGAATCATTGCACACATAAGCCCCAGAAGAGGCATGCCAACGCAGTTCGTCAAGTTGTTCAATCGGGTCAAAAACCTGGCCATGATGGCAAAATTCGAAGTACGCGTCCGTTATTCTGACTTAGCAAATGTCATTCGGAAGTCTTTGGAGCACCCTACTTCAGCTTCAGAACGTTTCAATCATTTTTATCGTCGTTACGGTCCCGTAAAGCTACAGTAGTATGAAACACTCGGATTCATTCGAGTCTTTCTCGTCGACTCTGCCTCGAAGACAGTTTCGACTGGATCATTGTACACGTAAGCCCCAGAAGCGGCATGCCAACGCACTTCGTCAGGTTGTTCAATCGGGTCAAAAACCTGGCCATGATGGCAAAATTCGAAGTACGCGTCCGTTATTCTGACTTAGCAAATGTCATTCGGAAGTCTTTGGAGCACCCTACTTCAGCTTCAGAACGTTTCAATCATTTTTATCGTCGTTACGGTCCCGTAAAGCTACAGTAGTATGAAACACTCGGATTCATTCGAGTCTTTCTCGTCGACTCTGCCTCGAAGACAGTTTCGACTGGATCATTGTACACGTAAGCCCCAGAAGCGGCATGCCAACGCACTTCGTCAGGTTGTTCAATCGGGTCAAAAACCTGGCCATGATGGCAAAATTCGAAGTACGCGTCCGTTATTCTGACTTAGCAAATGTCATTCGGAAGTCTTTGGAGCACCCTACTTCAGCTTCAGAACGTTTCAATCATTTTTATCGTCGTTACGGTCCCATAAAGCTACCGTAGCACGAAACACTCGGATTCATTGGAGTTTTTCTCGTCGACTCTGCCCCGTAGACAGTTTCGACTGGATCATTGTACACGTAAGCCCGAGGAGCGGGATGTCAACGCAGCACGTCAACCGGGCGCCACACACTTGTTCAATCGGGCAAAAAATCTGGCCATAATGGCAAAATTCGAGCACACTACTTCAGCTCGCTATTTCAATAATTTTTATCGTCCTCAAGGTGTCGTAAAGATACCGTAGTTAGAAACACTCGAATTCATTCCTGTCTTTCTTGTCGACTTTCTCGTCGACTCTGCCCATCTTTGCCCCAAAGACAGTTTCGACTGGATCATTGTGCACGTAAGCCCGAGAAGCGGGATGCCAACGCAGTTCGTCAAGTTGTTCAATCGGGCCAAAAACCTGGCCATAATGGCAAAATTCAAAGTACGCGTCCGGTATTCTGACTTAGCAAATGTCATTCGGAAGTCTTTGGAGCACCCTACTTCAGCTTCAGAACGTTGTTTCAATCATTTTTATAGTCGAATTCGTTCTCGTCTTTCTCGTCGACTTTCTTGTTGACTCTGCCCATCTCTGCCTCGAAGACAGTTTCGACTGGATCATTGTACACGTAAGCCCGAGAAGCGGGATGCCAATGCAGCTCGTCAACCGCACGGTGGCACACACTGGTTCAATCGGGCCCAAAATGTCAAAATTGGAGCACACTACTTCAGATCCAGAACGCTATTTCAATAATTTTTATCGTCCTCAAGGTCTCGTAAAGATACCGTAGCTCGAAACACTCTAATTCATTCGAGCTTTGCTCGTCGACTCTGCCCAGAAGACAGTTTCGACTGGATCATTGTACACGTAAGCCCGAGAAGTGGGATGCCAACGCAGTTTGACAACCGCAGGCGGCACAAGCTGGTTCAATCAGATCAAAAATCTGGCCATAATGGCAAAATTGGAGTACACTACATCAGCTCCAGAACGTTATTTCAAACATTTTTTATCGTTCTCACGGTCCCGTAAAGATCCCGAAGCTCGAAACACTCGATTTTATTCGAATCTTCCTTGTCGACTCTGCCCAGCCCTGCCCCGAAGACGGTTTCGACTGGATCATTGTACACGTAAGCCCGAGGAGCGGGATGCCAACGCAGCTCGTCAACCGCGACGGCGGCGGCGGCGGCGGCGGCTCAGCGCCCGTCGTAAGCGGCGACGTGCGTGAGTGGAGGCCCGTGTTTGCGCCTTACGCCGGCCGTCGCGGCGCCCGCTCCGGTTACAAACGCGCCCGCCACCGCCCCCCAGCCAGCCCGGCGCCCGCGCCGCACCGCGCCGCTGTCAGCTGTCAGCCGTCGCGAAGCTGACGGCCCCAGGTAGCCCGCTGGCGGCTGCCACACCGGCTGCCGCCGCCCTGCAACAGCGCTCCGATGCGTTGGTAAGGTTGCTTTCCAACAGGGCGTTCCGCAGGGTGCGGTTACGGGAGCGGATGAGGGCGTTGCATTAGGAGGTACGAGTAGGCGCGACTACGAAGACATAGGGCCGAGACTGTCACAATTGAAGGGCTAAGAGCAATAGTGGTCTAAGACCCCAATAAAAAAAAATTACTTCTTGTTCGGCATTTCTGCCTTTCAAGGGCGTTTATACACGATTTCAGTAACTATAGGATGACCATCTTCAGGTCTAAATGTCAATATAATAAAAAGAGAAATGAGCTTGGCAAGTTATGTTTAGTGTGTGTGTGTGTGTGTGTGTGTATGTGTGTGTGAGAGAGAGAGAGAGAGAGAGAGAGAGAGAGAGAGAGAGAGAGACAGACAGACAGACAGACAGACAGAAAGAGAGAGAGAGGGAGGGAGGGAGGGAGGGAGGAGGGAGGGAGGGAGGGAGGGTGGGTGGGAGAGAAATGAAAAAAAAGAGAAAAAAAAGAGTTCTTCACATCAGTTGTTATGTAAGATGGTCTTTGTACATTGTTTGAGCACTTTTCCTTTCTCATTTTTTGCTCTTCTCAACTCTTTTTATCCACAACAAATTAACTTTAATTTGATTTTTTTCCGTTTCCTTAAAATGTGTCATATCACTATTGCGCGGACCCTTTCAATTATTCTTACTGCACCCTTCGCAAATATGCTTTTCGTGCTATACCAGATGTTTTGATACGTTCACCAGGAACATAAATATTTATAACGCAGAGTAAAGCTGGATTTGTTGCAGGATTCTGGTTTAAATGTTTTTATTAATTCGCATATCTGCTTTTTCTATCATGTAATGTGTCTGAAATCATTTTAAACTCCAAATTTCACTGAGAGCTCCAAGTGATAAACATGAATGTAAACGGTAATACACGGAAAGTAAATGAATAATGTTATATAATGATGAAAATAACCTTTTTGTAAGTTAAATCCAATAATATAATATAATATATAAATATAAAATATTGTATCTAAAGAATAACCTTGGCATACATAATCTCCACTTTTTATGATTATGATATTTCAGATTTTCTGTTAAAATATTTTAATGATCCATAAAACTAGTATTACGTTCACGTTTCATAAATATCCAGACTCTTTTATGATCCACGTCAATATCACATTCCAGAAACTGATGGACCTGGACTCTCTTCGTCCCGTAATAGTTAGTCCCCTCCTACTGTACGCAAGCCCAATGTGGCTTAATGTAGCAAAGACCAATCTTAACAGAACCCAAATTATTGAAAATCAATTCCAATGGAGAATTACCAACGCACCATGATATCATATAAAGTATTCTATCTCGAACCTATAACCCAGTACATCATGTGTATTTATCCACCCAATTCTACTCTAGCCTAAAGCAGATAAATTTAACCCCATTCAACATAGGCAAAACCCAATCTATTCCACAAGTATAACAAATAAGTATCTATTCCACATATTCCTACAGAAAGTTTCCAAAATGGACTCTAATTAGATGTGACCATTTAGTTTCCTCAACCGCAATTCTAGTTGTCAGTTTCATTTTGCTTTAGTTAATAAATCAACAAACATACCGAAAAAAAATAAACACGAATTTTGAGTTAGTGCACTCTCCGGAATTGGGTATTGGTCTAACTTCCATCAGAAACAGCAGCAAATCTTAAAGTGAACTATTCCACCAACAAATCGCAGAAGTGTGAATGTGAGACTGATGCATTTCAATACAAGGTGGAAATTTTAAAAACTCATTAATCTCAGCACCTGTTTTTTTTAGTCATGTCACTATTGGAGACCACGAACAAAATGTAGAGTTAAATGCAAACTGAACTACGTACATATTGTGATAGGCCAAAAACCCCGGGTTTAGTTTTAATGATTAGATGATTAATGATTAATGATTAGATCGGCATCCAGCGACATTGTTTTCACACTCGGAAGTCAAAGAATACGAATTCGATCCCGCTTCCCCAAAGATATTTTTCACCCCCCATAAATAATTGTCTACAATAACTACTACTCAATAAAACCTTCTCTTAAAACTCTAAATTTATTATAAAAATTAAGCAATATTTATTAAAATCAAAGTTTTATTCGTAATTACTTTTAAAATAAAATCATAATTATCTTAATTGTGATATTAATTTCTGGCATCTCCAAAAAGGTTATGTATACATTTATTCATCATCCTGAAAAATTTGTAAAATTGAACAGGAAATAAATATATTAAAAAAAGAAAGGAATACGCGTTGTTAGGACAACGGATCAACAAAGTTTAATATTCTATGCTGGTGTCATAACGCTGTGCAGATGTACACGGACCCGAACTCATTATGCGGAGGTGTGAAGCGAGCATTAGATAGCCGTGATCTTTCGAAAAGACCCAAAGGATTCATTTCCTAAAAAAATTATTGTAGCGAACACACGCAAGAAGTTGGTGAGTTGCGACTGGATTTTCAGCATAGACTGGGTATTAGGTAAATGATGTGAGCTGGGAATTTATGTTTAGTTAGAGGTTTGAGAGTTTGGTCTTTTGTAAATTGTAATATTAAATTGTAATTGGGAATTTTATTAATGCAATAGTTAGAAGTATGAATTAAATAAACTCCATGTTGCGAGGAGATGCATATTAGGGTAGCTCCGTAGATGGAAGGATTTTTTTAGTAAGTAGCTGAATATACTCAGTCGCGAGTATGTGTTTCATACGAAACATAGATAGGGAAAGTCGCGACCGCGTATTAAATTTGTGGGAATATAAAGTCCTATTAATAGCAAACGTTGAGGACATGCTGAAACATTTTTTAATTTAGAAAAGGACGCGAGAATTAATACTCAGAGGATTCCATAGACAACCCTCTGCTAGTCAGCCGAGAAGCCAGCGATCAAAATATTTTTGTAAGCTTACGAACTATAGTCAAACCCGTACGGTGTTCTAATGTTTTATATTGAAAATTAATTCACATAAAATTAACAGAATTGTAATGTATAGATAAGAATAAAAATTAAATTGTTATTGTTGAAAAAGTCTGATAATTTATAGTAGTTGCCATCAATCTAAAAATTAATTTCAAACAATAGAACTTCCAGGAATCGTGATTCTGTATAGAATTGCACGTCCACATACAACAGGTAAGGAGTAATATGTTGTATGTCGAGCCCGTGGTTAAATTGGCAGTAAATTTAATAATTTAGTGTTAAAATTTCGCCAATAGCTAGCCCACCGCGGGGATTGGCAAGGAAGATTTTCCACAATATCATCAAAAGGAAAACGCAAAACTAAACCAACTAACTAAATAAATATGTAAGTAAATAAATATATAATTAAATAAATATATAAGTAAATAAATATATAAGTAAATAAATATATAAGTAAATAAATATATAAGTAAATAAATATATAAGTAAATAAATATATAAGTAAATAAATATACAAGTAAATAAATATATAAATAAATAAACAAATAAATAAATATACAAATAAATAAAAACAAGTCGTTTTCTCCTCAGTGTCCCTCCTTCTTACCACATTTAGTCGTCTCCCTCCGAACTGTCCTTTCGCGGTGTACGTTTAACTAAGTGACAGTCCCAAAGGCAGCGCGCGGCGCGCGGCTGCCCCGGGAGGCTTGGATTACAGCGGACAATCGAAGGCGTCGCGTCGTCGAGCTCCGGGGCCGGTCGCCGCCTGTAAGACGAGCCGGCCGTTCTGCGACGCTGTTTTCCCCCAGCCGCTCCCCGCCTCGCCCACCGCGATCCCGAGATAAACGCCCCGCCCACTCGCCCACGCCGCACCGCGCCGCGCCGCTCCACCTCGACCGCCCCAACCGCTCAGCACCGGCCTCCCCGCCCGCCGCCCGCCGCCCGCCGCCCGCCGCCCGCCATCGCCCGCCATCGCCCGCCATCGCCCGCCATCGCCCGCCATCGCCCGCCATCGCCCGCCGCCCGCCGCCCGCCACCGCCCGCCGCCGCCCGCCGCCGCCCGCCGCCGCCCGCCGCCCGCCGCCCGCCGCCCGCCATCGCCCGCCATCGCCGCCGCCGCCACCGCCGCCGCCCGCCGCCCGCCGCCCGCCGCCCGCCACCGCCGCCCGCCGCCGCCCGCCGCCCTTCCGCCGCCCGCCGCCCGCCGCCCGCCGCCCGCCGCCCGCCGCCCGCCGCCCGCCGCCCGCCGCCCGCCGCCCGCCGCCCGCCGCCCGCCGCCCGCCGCCGCGCCGCCCGCCGCCCGCCGCCCGCCGCCCGCCGCCCGCCGCCCGCCGCCCGCCGCCCGCCGCCCGCCGCCCGCCGCCCGCCGCCCGCCGCCCGCCGCCCGCCGCCCGCCGCCCGCCGCCCGCCGCCCTCCTCAACCGCTCAGCTCTACACCGCCCTCGCCGCCCGCCGTCTCCGCCTCTCGCTCTCCCGGTCCATCATAATGACAATGACACTGTGACAGAACATGACAACGGCGCGGGATCTGGCCCCTACAAAAACCGTCCCGGACGCGCCGCGTCGAGGACGCTCGCTCGAGAAGGACAGAGAGACAGAGACCGACAGAGACAGAGACGATGAGAGAGGGGGGAAAGGGCAGGAGGGGGAGAGGCTATACCGCCCGCTCAAAGCGGACCCGGACCCCCATTCAGCCTGATACGATACAAATCGCTTATTACGCGCCCTCGTGTAGCTTTCAAACAGCCCACTCAAAATGTTGACAAAATAATCGTTTTCCCGCGGGGAGTTTTGAAAATATGCGGGCAGGGGGCGTGCGAAGGAGGCGGAGTTTGCAAGGCCCTGCTCTGACGCCGTGCGAGGTCACAACCCTGAATAAGTGTCATATGACGTCATAGATCATGACGTCATAGACTAAATTCCTATTATAATTGGAACAATAACATTAATACATATTAATGTCTTTGGCAAAGAAAATAATTCTAGAATTCCTTTTCAAACTTTGCACAGTGGATTTTTTCTAATAAAACGTATCTAAATAGCAGTGAGGTAAATATACGTTTTCTGCAGGATGGCGTTGGTGAAGGTATAATGTCTAGATATTTTCTTATAAATAATTTTTCATTTATGCTGAATTTAAAATGTGTTTTTATTTGATTTATAACTATTACTGTTATTGTAAATTCAGATCATGGAATTTGGTCAGAGTAAATTAAAATATTAAATAAGTTTGTCAACGTTTTGGAATATTTTATTTCCATCATCAGGGCGGATAAAAGAAAAATACAATATACGGCACTTAAACACAATCCACTGAAAACACAGTGACATAATTGATCAAGAAAGTGTACCAACGTTACTTCTCAAACGATACAAACTAATTATAACCTCTTATAGATATGAATAGTAAAACTCCACACACTTCATGAGGTGGTTTTAGGATGAGGGTCCTTCCCGCACAGATTCACCCCAGTCCGGGGATTTGTACGAGAGGGTACAAGCCGTCAATGAACACACTTGAAATTCATTGGAAAGACACTCTGCCAAAACTACTTACAACTACTGCCACAGTAAGTCTACAATCTACTCTATTCTACCAGCCACATGACCCAAGTGTGGGTTTTATTTAATGACAACCCAACGGCACGAAATAAGACATAAACGCACACATATGAAGGATTACATAGACCCCATACGCGGGAAGAAATTAGTCGATTAAATTGTCAACACCCCGTTACCTTACTGGAGAGGCAATTGCTTCAGAATTATGTTCCACACAAATGATTTCCGTGTTGTAACCTTGTGACTACGTAACACAGGTATATTAATACTTAAATTTATTCAAAGAATTGACACCACAACAGAGAATCATACCGTACGTCAGCCTTCGGAAACAGTTTACGACTTTGGCTATCTCGGTTGCTCAGCGGTGAGAGCAGTTGGGTAGAGCAGAAGACCCGAGGTTGGATTCCCTGTTGGTTAATAATTCTTTGAACAAATTTAATCGAAGAAATTAGACAAATAAAAACAGAACACTCTTCTAAATCCTAGCAACGTCTACAGCTAGTTGCGATTCATTTACCTAAAAAGTATGTCCTACATTCTGTAATAAGTCCAAGAATGTTTATGGTTTTTACTAAATAATATTTCCCCGTTAAATTAGCTAGTCAAAATAAATCGAGATTTTGATACAGTATTTTTTACTCTCTTCGCTGTTGTAAATGATTGAATTCCAAGTATGACGCCAAATTCGAATTAATTTTGGCTGTTTCTAACTAAAATACGCTGTGCTTTCTCATTGCTAACGCATAAGCTCTACTAAATCGTCCTTGGAATCGAAACGTCATGCCAGGCCACGCCTCGTCAATTGCTTGTTCTGAAGTCTTTTGCCAATGTTGACGATTGCCTTGCGTCGTTACTAAAAGGAGCACAAATTCTGAAGGTCATTTCGTGAGCTCAAAAGCACCAGAACTGGAAACTGTATATTTAGTTCTCGCAATGATCTGATTCTTGGCAATTTCTAGAATTGTTTGTAATGGTGCTGTAAAATGTGGTTTTGTGTATGGATTTCAGAACCTAATACCTGAAAAATAATTACGGTAATTTTAAATTGTAAATAAAAATATATCGCTCTATACAGCATTATGTTTGTTTTTACTTCAATAAAATTGTCTGGATCCGGAGTGTTCTGCGGCAATTATTGTGCTTACCGTTAACTATACACATATTGGTAAACGTAAAGTAAACTAGATATATCCCAGTGAATATGCTTCCTTTTTTCCTGTATTTATTTTTCGAATGTTGTTATGTGCTAAATAAATTCCCATTCATTTCTGCCCAAGAGTTATTCTTTATTTCTTCAGGACATTCGACTATAACAATCAGTACTGCAAAATACTTTAACATTTGTTTGCAAAATTCACCCTTCATTGCATAGTGTAAATCAGCTGTAACAATGTTTTTCTGGTCATAAATACATTCTAATGATTTAGTTATGAACTAATTTATATTACACGTAATGTACATCATGCGTTTATGTCACTCCATGCATTCTTAGGCGGCAAACGCGATACGATAACGAGAAGAAGTGATAGTAATCTAGTGGCGTCGTGAATCAGAACTTCTTTGTAACACTGTTTCCGTATAATAAACGACACGCTTTTACGAAAATAAACTAAAAAAATGAATGATACTTATTTTATTGACTTGCTTGATAGATATTTTATCACAAACGATTTGAAAAATAAATAAATTTTTAAAATGATGAAATATAGTACATTTTGTTGGAGAAGTAACCAATTTAATTTTGTGTTTCTCACAAGCAATATTTACTTCAGAATTTTTGTATTATTTTTCTCGTATTTAAAATACATAAATGTAATGATAAATATTTTTTGCAAGTAAAAATAAAAAACATTCAATAAAGGGTTAAAGAAACCAAAATAAAGAAATTCAATCAAATCCAGTCAAATCCATTTAATCCATTAAAAAAACGAAACCACTGAACCTCAAATTCAACATTTTCAAATCTTGTAATAGTAAATTGCAGATGTCGACCCAATTACATTATGTTTCATCAGTTTTTTTTGTTTTTTTTTTGACGCGTTCCCATCTCAATCCTCCGTGGGAAGTGTGCCGATGAACCCCGAGGTCGCGAATGATTGAAAAAGGAAGAGCCGGAGACTCTGTGCACGGGCCACGGAGGCCTGTCTCTCCAAAGAAGCGCCGCTAATTGCAGAAAGGTCCTCCTAAGGTGGCACAGACCATCTATGCGCCGCTCACAGAACACAGTGGGTCGAAATGACGACCGTGGCGGGAATCACCGACTGCATCCCGCGGACAGTTTCCCCTCCACCTAATCCCCTTTCGCTTTTCCGTTACCTGAGAAAGCATAGCCAGACTGCATCCCGTGTTCAGTTAGCCCTCCCCTTCTCTTCCCAGATAATTCCCTTTTACTTTCCGTTAACTCAGAAGACACAGTCCGACTGCATCCCATGGGCAGTTTCTCCATCCCCGCTTCTCAGCTAATCATCTTTCACTTTTCGTTAGCGGAGAAGGCATAGCCCGACTCCATCCCGTTTCGTTCATGCAGTTTTTTGGATGGAGTAAACATTTTTGTTAAGTTTGCATTCGTAAGTAGCGCAAGTAGATGTTCTCGTACCAGTCCAGAGAAAACCTCGATCACAGGTGAATATGGCAAGCACTTCGGAATTGTGTACGTTAAGTCAGCAAGTTTAGAAGATACTCATGATAGGTGGTTTCAAGTTTTGTTTCTACAAATTTTAAGCGGTGGTATTCAAAGTTAGCAATGCTTGGAAAGGACATACAATGTTTCTTGAAATTAGTCAGAAATGGATAACTTAAAATTTATCAATGTGATAATAAGCAGACTTCGGGAAACGTAGAAATCTATTCTCATATTTTGGAGGAAAACCGAAAGGGATGCAGTGCCGACCTGGATGGCCGAGGTGGCTAAGAGCGAGTACCGACTCAGCGCTTCGGTCCGAAGGGTCGCGGGTTCGAGTCCCGCCTTGGGCATGGCTGTCCAAGGTTTGTCCCTTGACTTTGCGTGTGTTCTCGCGGAGGGCCTCGCGTTCTGCTGACCCCAGATCAGAGGAGCCCGCAAGAGTGTTTGTCTAGTGTATGGTCGAATAAGTGTCCCTTCGGGACGTAAAGGGCAACCGGCTGTCGGCTGGATAAAAGCCCTACGGGAAAAAAAGGGGATGCAGCCGGACTATGTCTTTCTTTCCTTTCTTATTTTATTTATTTTATTCTGAATAGAATGCATGGTTCAGTTTACAGTACAATTTTCCCCCCATGTTTTCTCTCTTTTCTAAGACAAAGGAGCAAGCCTATCTACTGACGACTAGAAATCATCAAAATGTGTGTAGCGTGAGAATAAAAGTTAAGCCATTCTGGATTATATGTATGGCTTTTCATTGACGTTTCAAGGTTGCGTTTTATTTCCATAACAATAACGTGTTTATAATGGTGACATCTTGACTTTACTTCTAAAAGTCGTGTCAGGAATAGCGACATGTTGACAAGGCACTTCTTCACCGGTTCCTATTATGAATAACTTCGAATTACAGGAATATTAATTACAAACTTCACATTCCTTTTGCAGTGCCCTATTTAATGAGATTAAACGACGTAACTCAATTTGGTGCATTTATTGTAGTACTTATTTAATTCGTTCAATGAAAATAGTTTTATATTCTGTAAATACGATCTGCAACTGCATTTACATTTAACAGGTAAAATAATTATAAAATAGGGAAAAAAATGAAAACCAGCAAATCGGAAACATTTGAACTACTAAAACTTGAATCAATCTAATCACATTATTTGTATTAGCTGGAAAATAATATTAAACCTAAGGTCCTTTATTTTACGTGAGGAAGTTTCTCACAATGCGTACAAAGCAAAGCTTTCTTCATTTTCAGTACGTACATGTATTTTCAGGCTATGCCTCGCACAAGATGAAATGGGTTTAGCGGAGGCTAGTCCATAGAAACTAATAACCATATTTCGGGAAATTCAAAATACCAAGACATGATGTCTTGTTCAAGTTATTTCCGGATGAGATGGTTCAGGGAAATGACTATTGCCCTTGCAGTGCTTGTAACTGGAAGACACTATTTTCCGTGTTGCGACAGGGGTAGATTTCCACTCTAGCTATATGGCTACGTCGAATTAAGGTACCTGTCTACCTGAGAAAAATATTCTAGAATTTTAGATCTATTTTGTTTTCCCTTGTACATTTGATTTCTGTATGCTTTGAGAGATCAAATATTTAAAAAAATGTTTTTTGTTTATAAACAGTTGGCAAAATGTAGATTTTTACTCCAAACATCAACTCTACAACAAATTAGTATATTGTATAATTCTTTTCTTAAATTGATCACAATTGAATATTCTAGTGAATGAATTAGATTGGTAAAGGTAATCAAGAGTCATTATTTGAGAAACAAATAATTGTTTATAAATTTGAAGAAGAGAAAGAGAAGAAGAGAATGATTTTAATTCCACATAGTTCACAAAAAACTTCAAGGATATTTAAGATCTTTAATTTCTACAAATGATATACTTTTCCTCACAATAAAAATTATTCCTCCATCTCTTTGTTGAGCCCTTTCTTTTTTGCCTGTTACAAAATCTGGAAAATCAATGTTACTTTCAATACCATTTTCTGAAAGCCAAGTTTCAACACAAATAACCATGTCCACATTTTCTAGGATCTTCTGCAGTTCCTCTAATCTTCTGAGGGTACTTATAGTGTTCCAAAAATAATATTCTTAAATCACAGTTTGTAAATTTATATTGACATTTGGTCTACTGGTCATTGCTAGTTTTTTTTCCATCTCTACTTCTCATTATTTAACACTTCTCATCACATCTCTACTAATGTTCATTACTTAATTTTTTCATTATTGTTTTTATTCTTCTTTTAACACGTTCCCTGTCCCTATGAGAACATTAAAAAATCTCCGCACGTCCAAACCTTTTCGACTGTAAGAAAATTTTATTGTAATATTCTCCAAAATTAAAAATATTTTTCCACGCGTCTTGGTGCATTTCTAAATTGTATGACCGTCCTAGCAAAATCCGTGCAGTAACGGAGAGTTCAATGGAAATATTTGCCGTCGAAATTGTAAACGTCTGTGACCCACATGTGGTTCACGGACATAGCAAAACCATCGAGTGTTCTGTCTTGTGAACCACATTTGGATCACATGACAGTGAACGTGTTTATTTCCTTTATTTAGGTGTCTATATATTTCTTGCAGCATGACAACCAATCCAGATCTATTATCAGTATAATGTTTGGCAAACATGGGAATGTCATTATATGCATAGTCATAAAATTTAACAATAAAATCAATTTCACTGTCTATTGTGATAGGGAAAATTAATCAGTCTGTTAAATCAGAAAGTCATCAGTCTGTCATTAATCAGAAAGTTCTCACTTTCTTATGGACACTCTTAGTGTGTTCTGGGATATCAGTACTGTCTGAAATGCTGAAGTAATTCGATGAATGTATTCTCTTACCGTTGTCTGTATCCCAAATTCTGGTTGTGTGTTCTTGGTTGTAGCATGTTTTCCATGAATTTATCATTTATTGGGGAGACGCTAAAAGTGTAAAAATTCGCAACACTGTTCAATGCTTTCTTGGTACCTATTAGGAACATTCTTGTCATCCTCAGTGTTATCTTCTTGATTGAAATGATTGAAGGCGTTGTCATTGTCAACAATATTATTTATTTCAATAAGAGCAGCTTTCGATGGCTTAGCCATCATCATCAGTTTTCTGCTGTCTGGAAGTCACAAAAACGACTGCCTTCCAGACAGCAGAAAACTGATGATGATGGCTAAGCCATCGAAAGCTGCTCTTATTGAAATAAATAATATTGTTGACAATGACAACGCCTTCAATCATTTCAATTATGTAAATGTCAACTACAACTCACCACTAAACCAATATTATTTTCTTGATTGGTTTCCTTGTTTTGACTTGCAGCAAACGAATTATTCTCATGAATCTTAACGTTCCACAGCACTGTCTATTACCATATCAGTATCTTGGCTTTCCTTTCCATTTGGTTCAAGACATAGTATCGCTTCTTGACTGGTTATTGATTGAGCTTGTACAATATCTAGCAGAATGACCCTCATGTTGTGAGACCGATCTACCTTTTCACTATTCTCTAAAAAGCCTACAGCGGGTCACTCAAGTAACCTTGTAGTATTACTTGATCTGTGACTTGTTATGACAATGTCACACCAAAAATTAGGAATGGTTTTATGTGTCCTAATTGCCCTACAGGAGTGGGTTCGTCTTTTATCCTGCTTTTGTAATAAAAGAAACATAGGCAAGTTAATCTTTTAACTATAAACAGCGTTCTGGATATATTCTATTAAATAGTTGAATACAATTCTAATCTAGAATTTACACATTGCATTGAAAAATTCTAACACTTGCTCTACCTTTAGCAAATACGTGATTACCTAACAACTGCAGTTATGTTTTAACACTTGCATAAACACTTCACAAAATAATCACAATAAAATAACAGTACATCAGACTATAACACATGGAAACAAAATACTGAAAAAGAATCACATACCGAAATACCCTTTGCATACACTTTCAAAGAAATTGTCACATGAATAGTGAATGAAATATATACAAGACGTAGTTTCACTTTCACATAGATTATTACTTTATACAATTTAGCCAGCACAAATAATCTTGTTATGAAATGAACGTACAATCAATAACAACTCTTTTACTAATTTTTGGTTTTGAACAATTTGAAGACGATTAAACAATACATTGAAAACACACTAAAATATCAAATATTACCGATAACAGAAAAATGAAATAAATAGGTTTTTACAATTGTTTTGACAGGAATTAGTTATCTGGCTTCCTTTTACGACTAAAATATTAGATAAGATAATGTTTAAATGATTTTAATGAATTTAACACGACTATCTACGTCTGTACGTGAGGAGAATTTTATCTCTGTAGCATAATTCTCGCTTCTTTAAACAGTTCTTTTTATGAGAATTTCTAGTGAATTTTCTGACTCACAAAACGTCTCGAAGAAATATTTCCACAGCTTGGAGCGGCGACGGCGACCCAGATCCTTTCAAGGTCATGGCAACCCCTTGCTACGGTGAACACGTGCTCTGGTGAATCGCTACCACAGTCCTTCGAATTTTATATAATCTGACTGCAATATCTCCGCGTAATGAATTTCTTACGTGGTAAGCCAAGTTGAAAGACAAAAACAAAAAAAAGCTGGAAATAGAAAGAAACATTTTCTAGAGCACATGCTTTCTATTTCAGTACACGTTCTTGAACGTTGAAATATATTATTTCTTCGTTGTTAGAAAAATAGTATATTTCTGCGTAAATTTATTCACGCAGTTCACGTGAATTTATCAACATGTTCATGATTTAAAGTTCTCAATTCTCTCATACATGGTATAGTTATTTTAACATGATGAGACGAATTACCTTTTTCAAGCTTCGACTCGTCGTAATACGGCGAATTCTCCTCTCCGTCCAGCACGAACAATTGCGGTCAGTCCAGATCGGCGAGCGGCAGCGAAAGAGAGAGCTTCTCATAGCGATGCTTTGCGCTAGGGCCGATATTTTCAAGGGTGATTTTGGTTGGTTGTCGATCTCTTGTACGCGAGTGCGTTTAGAAACTTTTAGTACATTCTCGCAAAGGATTCCCTTTACTGCTGGCGCGATCTCTTGCAATTCGTTAACACTATAATTGCAACTTGTTGTGTCTTGACGTTTTCGGGTGTTTCTTAAAAATCAATGTATACGACATATAAGCGGTTACAGTTGACACAAGAAACAACTTATTTTATCAGTTGAAACATAAATATAATACTTTGTAGAGTCATAAATAATTGTAAAATGTTCAGGGAACTTCTCATTTTCACTTTGTTGGAGATATATTTGTCTTCTGAAACTTGAAATATTTTGATAGCCGGAATTGTTTATACCTGCTTTGATGTAAGTAATAGTTGTACTTGTGTGAATACCAAATGCTTAAAGCTTTTCAATGAGGATATAATTCAGTATAACAGGACACACATTTGAGAAGATAACTCTTTTCTCAGTCACCAGAGACCTTAATTCCAGTTCATGCTTTTTTATTGCTATTTTGTTGCAACCTTACGTAGTCACTTTTTCAGTTATACTTGGATTGGAGAGGTAAGGACATATTCTATCTTGTGAAATATGTTATACATATCGAATATTTTTGGGTCCCACTATTTGTCCAACTGCTACCGTATAGTCTTGCACATTTAATTCTTCCACGGAATCAGTAATTATAGCAGTTTCTTTTTTGCGATAAATGCTGACCTGTAGAACATTAGCATATTTTCTGTTGATGTTCTGAAGTCAATCTGCTGGATTGCATTTCATTTGGGGCATCCATTTTTTCTGGGATTTGTAGAAGGCAGATAAACTACCCCGCTACCTGTAAAATTTACTATTCCTTAATTTAATGAGAAACTATCACTTCAAATACAGTTTGAACAGAAAAAACAAGTTATTCACTTAACCTAACTTTGTATATAACTGGCAGCACTCCAACAATCCGTAATTGACGGTGGTTCGCAACCAACCGGATTTCTGTAACTTTTTTACACAATGTTTCAACTACCATCGCATGCGATAAGTTATATATGTTCTGTACTCTGTTATTTGCAACATTGTCACTTCTGCATGTCACTACGCTACGTAGTCTTTTTCTCACATCACACGCTACATTACACTATGTCTGGTAATCCTATAGATATGTTTGTATATGTACGATACATTTTTTCGGACAATCCGAGCGTTTTCGAACAGACTGCATCCTCAATTAGTTCGGAATACCGGGGTTCTGCTATACATTATTTCTCTCTCTGTCTCCTAATCACTAAAATATTACGCATTGTGGGGTAATAGATTTTTCATTAGAGATTTTTTGTAAGTCGTGCATTTGAAAGACGTAACATGACAATTCTGTGGGGAACTGAACTACGAATGCGCATCAAAATGTGCATCTAATGACGTGATTTCGATTGAGGGGACCCGACATTCTCCGTGTTTTGTCGTCTACGACAAATGTGTTCGTACCTTACAGTTTAGTAGTTTTCGCCGCTCCCTCTACACACGAATTCAATACTAAAACAATAAGCTGGGGAATAATGAAAAATACAATATCCATAGTACCAATAAATAAGGCAGGAACTTAATGGCTAATTTTTTCGCCAGTTAGTTCAAATATGTTAGGAATAAACTAACGTAATTCTTTAGAATTTGGAGGTTAAGTATATACTGAGGCTACTTTGTCACGAAAAATTATTTATCCATAGGGCGTTATAATTGACTTGCATTTCCCATTCCTGACATTAATAATATAAATGTTACAGGAAAATAGCGGGGTTATATTCTAAAACTATCTAGGAAGCTATAATTCTCTTTGGAGGTAAAGACATGACATATCATGCAATTAAATTCCATGCACTAGGGGCCTATTATACGTTTTACTATCTTGTAATGCTTATAAAAGCAAAAATGGATTCAGAGATACACATGTTCAATATAAGCTTTTAGATTCTGTCTTCAATTCCAACTAGTTCCTAGTTTTAACGTGTTTTCGATTGTACGACATGCAAAAACTCATTTTTCTGAAGATACGTTGTGTCTCATTGACGATAATGTTTACGTACTACAACAATGTATTTCCTGTCTTGCAAAAACTCTCTATTGATTGATTTTTTTCGTGTTTCCGGGCGCGTCAACTGCTATGGTTATTAGTCCTGTTAGTGTAGTGCATGTTTTTTCTCTGGAGATGCCGGTGATGTTCCCCCGCTGGATGGCGAGATCCGGCGCCGACCTACCGTCGGCTAATGGGATTTCCCCCTAACCAGGACTCTCCCACCAGCAGGGCACCGCCCCAGCCGGGACAAGCTCTAAGCTCCCGACCGATCTCCCAGAAAATGTGGTAGTGTAGTGCATGTTAGTGTAAGTGCGTGTATGGGGTGAGGATAGGACTAGGAAGAGGAAGGACAGATCGCGCGCGGTCCGTGGCCCGTTTGGTGGGGTACTGCTCCGGCATTCGCCTGGTGTTGATCAGAGAAACCACGGAAAACTACCGATCAGAGCAGCCGGCCGCTAGAATTCTCCTCCAGACAGCGATTGAATTCGACCTAGCTGAAAAGCTAGCGTCGAAAATCCTGCCGCCGTCAGGACTCGAACCTAGGACCTCCCGGTCAGAGGCGCTGCAGTGACGTCAGTTGATGCACTGAGCTACTTCAACGTCTTTCGGCCCGTTTCGGAGCAGTGTGCGGCGGCATGGAGGTGGCGGAGGCGGCGGCCGCGTGGTATGGCGTGACTCCGGCGGCGGTGGGGGCGGTGCCGGCGGCATCTGCATCATAAAGGCGGCGGGGCGAGGGCGGGGGTGGAGGCGGGGGGAGGGGGCGGCGCACGGTAGCCGTCTCGTGGCTCCATTGTGCGCTCCTCATCGTGTCGTTATCGCCGCCGCCGCATCGCCGTCCTACCTCTGCGGGGTGGCGCGATTATCATAGAAATAAGCCGGGGGCCCCCCACCACTCCACCCGCGCCGTCCCGCTCCGCCTTCCCCGTCTTGCATCGCCCCGCTGCGCCCCACCCCCTCTTACGTCGGGCACTGCCGCCCCCCCCCGAGGAACACATTCCCTCCTCTTATACTGCGGGGTTTACAGAGCTCCCTCTCAAGGCCACTCACCACGGTGACATTATGGTACAGGTTTTCGCGACTTTCTCTGTCGTGCCACTAGGTGTCGCGTGCTCGCGACCGTGTCCAGCAGTGCTGCAGATGATGCGACTCTAGCGGCACGACCCTGAAAGACGCGAAAGACCGTACCATAACGTCACCGTGGTGACGGACCTTGAGTGACCTTGAAAGGGAGCTCTGTAAAACCCGCAGTATAGTCTCCATTTCTTCGCCTCCTACATGCTTATGTATACTTTTTGCAGTTCCGTTTGGAAGCAAAAAGAGCGAAGAAAGAAGTTGAGGTTTCTCATTTTGGTGAAAAATATTATTTGCTGTTGGCATTGAACAGTAAATATCATGAGATTGTGATCCGTGTATAGCTTCCAAATGTGTCGTTTAGTTGAGCAGACGCACAAACATTATAAGCATAGGCCTACACTGGGTTGGGGAGTATTTAAATACTTGTATTTGAAATACGTATATTAAGTACATTTTGTATTTGAATAACTGTATTTTTGAGATTTTGGACATGTATTTTAGAGATGTATTTAAATATATAAAATAGGTGTATTTAACAAAGGAAATAGTATAGGATAGTATCTTTTTGTTTCATTTTGGTAGTGAATGAACCTCATTGGAACAAAAATAAATGCCCCTTTCTGCTGTTGAATTTGAATTCTCTCATTTAAAATTATAAACGCCCGATATAAATATTATTCACGCCCGATGAATAAACTTTAAGAATAAACAAAAGGATGTGAAAGTGCCAAAGATACAGGGTGATTCAGTCCTCGATGCTCATACAGGACCCGGAATACACCAAGTTATTCACGAGTGCAAAAGGAAATAGTGTAAACCGGAGAAGAAATTTTGAAAAAAATAGTTTTTTGTCATTGGCCATATTTTTTGCAAAAAAAAAAGGTATCATAAATATTACATTAAATATTGTCCTCTGTTGCTCTTAATGCCTACATTAAATATTGTTTCCTGTTGCCTATATTAACTAATATGAAAGAGAGAAAATCTATTAGTTAAGTGTAATTAGAACAGTAAATCATATTTGAGTATGCAACCAAAAATTCCCATTTTCCCCTCGTGGTTTCACTGCAGGGGTATAGAAATGTTTAAAATGGCCTTCTCTTACGTGAACGCGAGAATAGTAGTTTATGCAATTAGTTTATAATGTTAAGCTTTATTGCATGAGTACATGTTTTGAAAACGAGCGACGTTAGGAGCGAGTTTTCAAATTTGTACGAATGCAATAAAGCAACATTATAAACGAGTTGCATACGCTATTTTTTTGTATTACAGCATTATAAATTTACAAGAGAATCAAACTTAATTTCGCGAAACAACTTTCTTCTGATGTCTCGGGTGCTTGACATCCAACGCCCTCTGGAAATCAAATTCAAGATGGCATTGTTGACATCCGTGCGAGAAAACGGTGGTCGGCTGTTCCGTCTTCTTCTACCTCCCCACGATTCTCTCGCTACTATTGGCTGAATGTGTGATGACGTCATGTCGCGTTTAATAATGGCGATGACGTCATGTAGCGTGCGATAAAATACTGGATTATGCACGATTCGGGGTATCGAAAAGGGTCATTTATAATGACGGTATACAAAAAAGGCATTTGCGCCACAGGGCCTCCATGACGCACACAATTTTGCCTGGTTATACCTATTTCAACCGCCACGCTTCCAAAGCGCGGAAGGTCATAACAATCCCCGTCTTCGGCGGCATAGACGTGGTCTTTCATTAATCCCCAGCTCCAAAAGCGCTGGGAGTACCTGAGTTATAAAATTCTGAACGCCTCTTTTGTGCAGGAAATGCCTAAAGAATAAAACACGTTATAACTGTCTACAGTGCATATGCTACACCCTCTGGAAATGGATGAGTTGTAATCTCTTCGCATGAATTGTACGACATCCGAGAGACTGATGTGTTGACTTTCCAAGATATTTGCCTTGTGCTCGCCTCCGGGGCTTTTCTGATAGTATTGGCAATGTTTTCTAGAGAAGTGGCGAGCACTAGCGCGAGATAAAGCCGCTCGCTCAATGTCCGTAGCCCGTGTTAGACCTCATTCACAATGCAATCACGAACGTAACGCAATTCTGTAAGCTTAGCCGTAAAATTTACACGTAAAACAAGTATTCACAATGATGAACGTAAGCTGGAACGTATGTTTCACCTGAACCAATCAGAATTCAACGTACTGAAACTTGATCGGTTTGTTTCAAGCACGGCGGAAAGATCTTTCCACCATAGTTTTTAGTTTTTTCTTCGACTTTTCTATCGATTTGTCTTTATATTCTAACATACCCACCTACTACCTTCCACACGTGGTGAGGGCGTAACAGAATGAATGCTCGTGAAGCGAGCTTAAGATTCTCAGGAAGCAGGATCTTTTGGATATGAGAAAGGTCTGAACCCTTGACACAATGGATCAGATAAAATACGAGTAAAATGAGCATATATTCAATGAAAAAAATTACAGTGACGCAATTTTATAACAGTATAATGCACTTTAAGTAGTTGGTTACTGAAAAAAAAACAAGGCAAAACAAAAAATAAAATAGGCGTCACCTCGATTGCCTGAACACACTTTCACCAACTACAATTTACAATTTACTCATTTCCCTTTCTGAATTTTCATCTACCAAATTATTTTACTCTTTTAATCTAGTTTTTCCGTGCACGGCTTTTAAAATGATTTTTACACTTGTTTTAAGGTATCCCGTTCACAGGGGCTAGCCTTGGGCTTCGCACTCACTATAGCACTGTGAACTCTAAAGAGAAAAAAAAACAATAAAACGTAATATACACGTTACTTAAATCTGACCCCTTTACAAATAACAGAAAGCAATTACTTTTAACACACTACAATAAACTGTGACTTTTCCAGATAACATCAACTGTACAACGTGAGAATCATGAATTATTTACGTAAAATTGTACAAGGTATGACCTCTTTGAATGAATTTCATGACACGTGCAGTAAATGAACTTGAAACTGCCACTCACATCGTTGGAATACTTCTCCCACATATTCTGGACTTTTCACCCACTCTTAGCACGAATTGTCATGTATTTACGGCTCTTCTATTTCCCCAACTGATCGCCGCATAAAAGTTACGAGTTACTTTACCTCAAAAGCTCCGCATCGCTCGCCTGTAGGTAACCTTGGGGATTTTCTGCCGCTCGCTGCCCCGCTTTGCCACCGTCTTCGCTTGCTGTCCCACGACGTTACAAATTTCCTCTTCTCGAACTCTGCCACGCCTCCAATTTCCACACCCTTCTCCCGCTCTCAGGACTCGCACGATTCTCGTTCCAGTCCAAATCTTTCTCACCTATGCTTCGCTCTTCCTGGGGTCGTCCTTCTTCTACCGCGCCTCGTACAAGTTCGTTCGCGCTTCCAGCCTCGAATAATTAATGTAGCTGAAGTTATGCTTGAAATGCTCGGCCTTCCTACCACACTTCGGGCATGTGTGGTCTCAGCGTGCAATATGAGATGCTGGATTTAGTTAATGTCCTTCTGCGCGAATTTTACAAATTTGAAATTATTTCGGAGTCGAACAGTCACTCCACTTTCTCTCTCAAATATTGTGAATGCGAAGAATGCTTGTGCACTCCACTTCTTAATTACCTCACTTTCGAAGAAACGCTTCACAAGCTAACTTTTAACTACCAAGTTAAAATAAACTCCTATGCTATCAAGTTACAATCGCCGTCGCTGCTGCAGTCCTAGAGAGTTCCGTCTAGTCGCCATCGCTGCTGCAATCAAAGAGTTCCTCCGAGGCGCGCCGCGATACTTATGGTACTAGCGCCTGGGGAAATGTTGGAGGGGTGAATATTCTCCTCCTTTCGTGACCTCCAGGAAAAACATTATTCGCAAGTTCGGGCGTCATAGTTCGAAAAGCTGTGGGCAGATGGCGCGTTTACCAGCCGTCGCTCCGCCGCGTACCCTACTCCTCTCTCTTCGTGGGCTTCTTTTCGTAGCTGATGGTGGGGTTATGGGGTTGTCTAATCCCGTGACGTCACAATATATATGCGAGTAGCTGTTGCAGTAGTGTTTGCATTTCCTTCGTCGTATCAACAAGGATTCTCTCGTACCAAATTCACGAATAATTCGTCGAACATAATTAGTTTATTCGCATGTCAAGTGTAAGGCACAATAAAAATTGCCCAAATCCTTACTTTGAATTCTGAACACGCATCAAAACTTTTCACAAACTAGTTTTCTATATTACAACAACAAAATGACATAACCACAAACTACCTCAACACAATCTGAAATCGACCTTCCACGCTGCTCTCTGATTGGTGTACGGTAGAATTCCGACGTAAACTTAACGTAAAAGCTTGGAGCTTGTGAACTCTTTTAAGTGTACGGACTCACGTTTACGGTAACGTCAATTCATTGTGAATGGTCTCACTTAGTCACTCATTTGTAGGTTTTGCGGCTACTTTAGGTTTACGTTTAAGTTTGTATTGTGAATGATGTCTTACACGAGCACAAATATATAGTAAAAAGTTTAACGTTAATAATTTACAAAACTAAACGATGAAGAGTATTCAAGTTTGGAAAATCTAGTCTGTACATAAGTGATAAAGTCTCGGCGTATTTGTAACGACCATTGAATCACCTTGTGTAAGTCAAATAAGCCGTGGATTTTTAAGGGCGAAAAAATCCTTCGTACGCCTTCCTTCGGAGGGGAAGTAAAGCCGGCTGTCCCATGTTAGTATATTTACTGCATGTAAAAGATCCTCAAGCCTAAATGATGCCTCTGAGCTAAATTCAAATCGCCTGTTTCGTCGCCCAAGTAATACCTTCTTTCTCCCGTGATTGGTGAAAGGAGTGTAACGAAATTTGCGTGGTCAGACGGAAGAGCAGCCCTCATGGCCTGAGTCTCGCCACGTAAAATAAGGCAAATTCAATTCAATTCCATTCAAATAAAGCCGAAAAGGAGAATATACGACATACGAGGAGTAAGACATAGTACGAGTGTGGAAGGATAGCGAAACGCATGCAACACGTGCGAAAGTAGCAAAGGTCGTAAGGAAGGTACGTCGAGAGCCCCCCCTCCCCGCCGGTTCCTCGACCGCATTCCTCGATCTTTCACCCCTCGACCCTCGCCCTCCGACCGCAGCGACCTCTCGAAGCGGCTTCAGAAGCTCGCGAATTCTGCCGCTGCCTCCGAAGGCGCCCTCCTTGCAAGACCTGCTTCTGCAGCAGGGGTGAGGAAACTTCACGGCGAGCCCAAGGAATTGGGCCGCAATAGTGTTTTCAAGGATACTGTATTCAATTGTCCTGTATTTCCTGTATAGCTTCATTTCAAGGTCACGAGCTGGAAGAAGAGGGAATGTTGGGGACATTGTTATTTAATCGGGAGCCCTAATACCAAAAATGTAATTTCTAACGGAGCTCCCGATTGGTTACAATATTGTTCTCTCCTTCCCGCTTGTGATCTTTAAGTGCAGCTATGTTTAAATCAGAGTATGGTTTATGGTATTTACTGTGCGTCTATCTGTGCCCGTTTTCTCCTTTTTCGTTCTGTTGTGAATACAAAACATTGGCTACAGAGATCCACAATGTTGACAATGTTCAAAATTCAAAAGTTTTTATTTTAAAACGGCTTCTAGGCGTTTTGCCCTTGCAACACAATTACAAGGCGAATTAGAATTAGTGGTAGAAGGTTCATCATTCGCTACTTGGATCAATCTATTAGACCTACTCCGTATTCACAAAATTTTCGATGTTAATATCGTCTTCTCTTGAGTCGAACTACATTATTCCATTTATAAGATCTGTAATAAAAATATTGAAGGGAAACATGATTCTATTTTTATTCTCAGAAGGTGGATAGTCCCCGGACATGGACTCCTACATATGTTATGTCTTCCATCCAAACTGAATTAAAAGCTCCTAGCAGATTTAGTATAATACCTTTAGTCTCGAAAAACATTCACAACCAGATGTGGCCACAAATTTCATTTTCTTAGTTTAATTTTTCTTTTCTGCCAAGTAATAAACTAGCAAGTTCATAGTAGTAGTAAAGTAAGCTGGAATGATCAGTGTTAAGTGACATTCATGGCTTGGTTCTTTTAACATTCACATATCCTTTTATTTCGCAGTCACAAGTTTGCTAAAAATCTTTGCAAACCTGTACTATGAGAAGTAAGATTGTAAACCATCACAAAAATTGAATTTCCAATTGAAAAATGCAATTTTTTCTAATAGCTGATCGGAACTGAATTGTGAACAAGTTCACAGCTCGCCATAGTTCCAGGGCCCTGCTTTCCTTCTGCATCTGCCCCATCTTTCCCATTCTTGTAACACCTGCCACCCTTGAAGGTCAAGAGGTTCCCCGAAGACCTTTGCGAAGAATTGCCGTTTCTTTCGTAGACAAACTCTTCCCTGGATTTTCGTGATTGCATACCACCTTTTTGTGTTCGAGAGTGTTGTGAATTTTTGTGCCTGTTGCATTTTCTCCTTCGCTACTTTCCCTCCCTTCCTATCCTTAGTCCGATACAATGCAGGCTGTCACTTGTGTGGGAAAAGGTGTGGAATAATGTGGGAAAAGGTTTATTGCTCCTCTTTGATGAGAAAGAGTCTAGAGTGTGAGTACCGTTAGAAAAGAAAAAGAAGGTTTAAAAACATGGGACGAAGAAATAAGCCCTAGTTTTTTGTGAGAGCTCTTTCCATTGAGTTCCGAAAAGTTTACTCAATAACGGTATGTCATAATTACCAGTTTGTATTAATATTTCGGAAAAGTGTTTATAAAAGATCGTGTTTGATATTACTGAATCATTGTGAACTGAATGAGGTTGCTGTTTATCCTTGACGTGTGTTAAAATAGCCAGTCTCCAATGACTTAAATTGATATTGATAATTTTCTTTCTGACAACAGTCCCGGTATCAGATTCAACTCCTCCTACATCATGTAAAATCGAATGTCGAATTACGAAGTGCAGCTAGACCTTGTCTGTATTAAACAAATTGTAATGAAACATTTATAAGGGTACCTATTTCATGCGATCTTTTATGAAATTTAAAACTATTTTTATCATCTCATTATACTTACACTGCTTACTGATATTCGATATTTCTTAATGGCCAACAAAACAATATTTGCAATACTGCTTCTTTTGAAACCAATCATGCCGCAGATATTAAGTGAATTTACTTTCCATTTCACAAACACTTACTTTAAACACGTGCCCCCTTTGGAGTTTGTAGTAGAGAGAAGTAGTGTGAGAGAATACAAGAGAAAATGCATTTATCTTTATTTTAAAACACGCAGAAAAATGTGGAGTTGGTCAAGTCGATAAGGTTGCAATGTTACCAAATACTGGATTGAGGTTTTGTAAATGTAAAACTTCGTTTTATACTGTATTTGTTCAAAGACCACAAACATTCTTATTTATGACTTTTATATAAAGTATTAGTTTTTCGTTACTGTCTTTTGAGAATAGATCCCAATTCTGTAATTATATAAGAATTTCTTGCATAGGCTAGGTATTGGTACAACTATGAATATTATCTTCAGACGCGTTTGCATGAAAGATGCACAGCTTTAATATTCTGTCTACATAATGTAGTAAGAATTCCAAACTTTCGAAATGAAATGGGTTTTTGGCCTTTCCTCCTATCTCTTTAATCCAATATTATTTTGAAGCTGTTAAGCTGCAAATTTAAACAAATAAAATTCAGATTTTGATATAATTTTTGAATAAATTCACGGAATTATTTCCCATTCACAATAAATCTTAGCCACTGACACGGTCAGTTTTTAATGTTTCACAAGAGTTGCAGTCTCTTTGACGACAATGAGTTTTTTATTGCTCTCGTATACTATTGGAATTGCCATTGGAAACTAATTTATATTAAATGAAATCCACAAATATAAAAAAATAGTTTTTTTTTAAATCCTGGAAACCTTTTCTCCTGATAACGATCATTGGGGTGATTAGAACATTATTTTTAAATGAAAAGTCCCAAAAATATGGCATATCGTAAATGTGCTTTATATCAGTAAAACATTCAAACATTCATTCATTCATTTGCCAATAAGTTACTTTATTTCAATAAAAATTCTAAGAACCATATTTATAAAATATTAAAAGGTTAAGTAACGGCGATACGATAAATAATCTTAAATAAAAATCCTTTCCTTATTGATAATATACCTTAAATAAGTACTTAGCCACAAAAGTAAACTAAAAACCTTAGTGATATAAAATGTACATTCACCTCATAGCTCCTTCTTCAAGGAAAGTCAGATAATGTCGCTCAGTGAAACAACTCCGAGTAGACATTGGTGCATTTGGACCGGAGGATTTGCGAGAACTAAATTATAATATAAACGCACTATTCAGACGATCCATTTTTGCAAGAAAAGCAGTTAAATTGGCCAAAGGAGCATATAGACAATGTGTTAGTTATGCCCGTTAATCAAAACCACATGAAAATGGCAAGGGGTTGACAAAATAAATGTTATAGTGGCCGAGGAATCGTTGGTGCAAATAAATTACAAGCGGTCTTCAAAAAAATTCAATAAAATCGTTTTGACCATTAAAAATTTTGTCTTTCGAAATTTGAGAGAAATTGACAGCCGGTAGTCGGAAAAATTAAACGTTCACTACTATGATCATCCCGTGCATTTTACGACAAAAAAAACAGATTGCAAACGAAACAAACGTGTGTCCACCGAGCACTGTACCAGAGATCGTCACTAGACGCAATCTAGCACGAATCCTGCATCCTCGCAGACTCTCGCTTCACCCGCTGGGCGAGGGAAGAGGGGAGGGGAGGGGATGGGAGGGGAGGGGCGCGAGCATCGCCCGCGGCGGGCGAAGGCGGGCGGAGGGGCGACAGCGCGGGCTAATGCGCGAGCCGTGTAGCCGGCGGCCGGCGCCGGGCAAAGCCGCGCTTACACCGCGCCCCGACAAAGGCCGCCCGCCGCCTTCCCACGTGTCGCCCGCGCCCCGCCCCCGCCCCCGCCCCCGCCCACACCTGTTGCTCCGAATTAACGCCCCGCGCGCCGCGCGGCGAAGTCGCCCATTGAACGCGCGGATCGGGCGCACCGCGCGGATCTTCTTCGGGCAAGGACATCGGGATTCTTTTTTTTTTTTTTTTTCTTGAACGCCTCGCGACGCTTCGCCTCAAGGCACACACTGCGCCTCTCTCCTTGCGTTCATTGTGAGGGAGGACGGAGAAGGCGGGGCACAATGGGCACCGGAAAAATTGACTACGACCGCGAAATTAGGAGGTCACTCCAGCGGACGTCGCCCCACAAAGCGCGCGGGGGCGGGGTGGGGGGGGCGGGGAGGGTGCACAATGCATACGGAGGGTTCCTGCCCCCCCCCCCGTCGTGTTCTTTCCTTGTACGCCGCCCGGTCGCTTCCTTGTGGCTCCTTGCCCCATCCGCCAGCCCCACTGTTTTCGCTGGCTTCACCTTTGTCCCCACTACCTCAGTTAGTTAATGCCTTATTTTACGTGGTGAGACTCGACCATCTGACCACGCAAAATTTCGCTGCGCTATCCTTTCCTTTCACCATCTAGCGGAAAACGTATGTATTATCTTGGGCGACGAAATGGGCGATTTGAATTTAGCTCAGAGGCTTCTTTTAGACTTGATCTTTTCCATGCAGTGAATCTACTACATGGAACAGTCGCCTCTATTTCCCATCCGAAGAACGGAGTACGAAGGATTTTTTGCCCTTAAAAATACACGGCTTTGATAGGGTTTGAATTCACAAACTTAGGGTTAGCCCGGTACGCAAACAGAAGTCGCTTTTGTCATCGTCGTGTGCAAATGCATGGCAATTCCGCAGAAAAAATACTCCTCAAACACGTATTTCTCGATTTCTGAGTTTGTTACCTTGAATATGTGTCTGAATACAAACACGTAATTCATTCCTTAATCAGTCATGTACGAGTATGACCAACGGTCTGAGTTTTTACACTTTGTAGTACTTGACTACAGTCTTCATCATTCATATTGTCAATAACAATATCGGATGTAATGTTATTTCTTTTGATATTTTTGGATTATATTTTTTCAGTGACGCTGGAAAAATTTTGTTTCACTTCATTGCTATGTTTTGTTTAACGATTTTATTTCAATAGTTTTATGTACTACAGAATTTTTGAGCAGTCAATGTTACTGCCAGAGATTTTTGTGCATTATCTTTTAGCAAACCAAAGCGTAATTTCTCGTCTAAAACTGTTTACAACCTGTATTCTTCTATTATATTACTCAGAAGCCTTAGTAGAAATGTACATGTATTACGATAACGAGAGAAATGTATAACTAAATATTGTTTTTTTTTCCTCCAGTTTACTGACATGTCACATATCTGTTGAGACTATTCTGAAACGGTCCGAATTTCGGTGTCGTTTCATCGGCCAGGTATCGCCGTTACCATGTCTTTGAACACGTCTAAGCAAAGAAGAAAGTAAAGTAGAGTGTGCGACGACTGGCATTGTCCGTAGAGCGCCCTCGCCGACCGCTCCCACGCCACCGCCGCCGCCCCCGCCGTCGCCGCCCGGCCCCCGCCGCCGCCGCCCCGGCCGCCGCCGCCGCGACCGCCTCCACCGCCCCCGCCGCCGCCCCCGTCAACCACGCCGCCCCCGCCGCCGCCCCCGCCGCCGGCGCCACCCCCGCCACCGCCACCCCCGCCGCCCCGCCGCCGCCACCCCCGCCGCCACCAGCCCCGCCGCCGCCAGCCCCGCCGCCGCCAGCCCCGCCGCCGCCAGCCCCACCGCCGCCGTCACCGCCGCCGCCGTCACCGCCGCCATCACCGCCACAGCCACCGCCGCCCCCGTCGCCGCCACCACCACTGTCGCCCCCGTCGCCGCCACCACCGCCGCCGCGGCTCATCCCCCGCGCGTCGCACCTGTGCCAGGGATGAGCGCCGGCCCGCCTCCTTTCTTCGACGCCCGCGCCTCAAAGCGCCCGCCGCACAAACGCGCGCAAGCGAGCCGCGGCGCAGAAAGCGCGCCCTGACACTGACACCGCTCCCCACCCCCGCTCGCCCTGGACCTTCGCACCGGCGCGGCCCCCGCCGCGCCGCCGCCCCGTTGGGGGTAGCCCGCGGTGGGCAGGCGGCTGGCGGCGACACTCGCAAGCGAGATGTTTTGGTAACGAGAGAAGCTGATGGCACCCTCGAGTAGTGATGGCATATTTTAGCAAAACATCCATACATCGTTACTTCCATATATCAAAAAAATGTTTTCGATGTCAATGAAAACATCGATAATCTAAACATCGATAATCTACACATCGATAATCTACACATCGATAATCTAAACATCGATAATCTACACATCGATAATCTACACATCGATAATCTACACATCGATAATCTACACATCGATAATCTACACATCGATAATCTACACATCGATAATCTACACATCGATAATCTACACATCGATAATCTACACATCGATAATCTACACATCGATAATCTACACATCGATAATCTAGACATCGATGTTCAAAATACCGATGTTCAAAATACCGATGTTCAAAATACCGATGTTCAAAATATCGATGTTCAAAATATCGATGTTCAAAATATCGATGTTCAAAATATCGATGTTCAAAATATCGATGTTCAAAATATCGATGTTCAAAATACCGATGTTCAAAATACCGATGTTCAAAATACCGATGTTCAAAATACCGATGTTCAAAATACCGATGTTCAAAATATCGATGTTCAAAATATCGATGTTCAAAATATCGATGTTCAAAATATCGATGTTCAAAATATCGATGTTCAAAATATCGATGTTCAAAATATCGATGTTCAAAATATCGATGTTCTAAATATGATAAAACGTATCGAAGTAAAATGTCCACGTTCTAATGTGATACATAACTCGTTAATATTAAATTCATGTAAATTCTACCTTCAATTTGACTGTCGTAATTTTCTTATCAATGTTCTATGTAGTCAAGGTTCAAAGTGCAGTTTAACGACATTATCACGTAGAAAACAATCAAAGAAAGTAACAAATCTGTTGAAAGGTCGCGAATAGCAAACGGTTTCGTGCTATCTGGTGACAACAGAAATGTGATAAAAAAGTTGTCATGAAAGTGTGGAATCACCGTATGTAGCATACGGCCACATGACGTTAGTTTTAGTAACTCTCGATATCAAAATTATATTAGTTTCGACCATATCAATTGGAATCTTTGTAAACTTATTATAAATAAATCTGCATTTTGTATTTCACGACAATCATTAGTAGAATACGTTGGGAAATCCATGAAAAATAATATAGATTAAATCTGCATTGTGAAATTCAACCTCCTCAAAGCCTTATTTCTACGAGTCAATCCAGCCATTGGTATTTAACGTGTGGTCCTTCACCTATTCTCGGCATCTATTACAGAGAAAGTAAAGAATATCACTCTCGTATTGGAACATTAATCAACAGGCCAAGAGACTAACTCCCTCTTTACGTGATACTTTTTTCGTCGTTTTCCTGCATAGAAAACAGAAAACGGACGATCGTTTTTACTCGGAACCGTTTCGGTGCATGAATGGGATGAACGAGACCCCGTGTTTTATACCGTCATTTCGTTTTCTTCGCCAAAATCGCCAAAAAATATTTCCTCGCAACGTTGAAATGCTTGAATATTGTACTTAAAGTTGTATGCGAAGAACGAAACGTCGTTTTTAGAGCACGGGACATGGTGAAAACTGTTTTACTTCTCACCCCACAAATCTCCTCAGTTAAAAATTTAGGTTTACAAATAGACTTAAAATTAAGATGGAAACGACAGATTTCATTAATACCTAATTATGCACATATCAAAATTCTTAAATTATACCCGTTCATTAATAGAAAATAAAAATTCTCAACTGATTCAGGTATCTGAATTTTTAAATTTATCATTCGTCCACAATAACATATGCTTATCCTAAATGGAGTGGCACTGCAAAAACACAAACGCAAATTAGAAGTTATTCAAAATAAGTTTTTACGTCAAATAGAAGCTCCTTCGTTTATTCGTAATTACCAAATTTTAAATGAACTAGCTATAGATTCAATAAGTATGTATATTTCAAAATTGTCAAATCGATTTTATTCTTCTCTTCCATCTTGTCCAGCAACAAATAAATTTAAATTAGGCAAATCATGATATCATGTTTCCCAAATTAAGACTGAATATTCAAAAGATCTTTTAATCTCCTTAATTAGCACTGTGAAATTCAAACTAAAAGAAAAATATTAAATGATTTGTAAATAAGTTATTATGTTGGACCATTCCTGGGTATTATATTTCAGTGTTATTTGTTCTAGTTCACTGAATTGTGAAATTATTAAAATTGTACACGCCCTTGAAAGACATTTGTATGTAGAACAAGTAGAATAAAGTACATTAAAAAAACACTAATCTCTTCTCAACAAAACTCAACATTCTTGGAAGTTCTCAAAACAGCACAAAAGGAATAAATTTGCTTCACTATAGCATTAAGAATTGATTAATTGTGAATTAAGAACACTTGATTTTCATCCTATTTCATTAAAAATAAGTATGAATCTCCTTTTTTAATATTCTTATAGAAAACCCCATGATTAACTTAATTTTAGTAAGTATTTTCTTCTCTCAAATTAATCATTGTATATCTGTTTTAAAACTTTTTGTATTCATTAAAAATTTGTACACGTTTTAAATAAATTTTGGTTGTTTTGTACCCTTGAAGATAGAGAAAGATCCCCGAAACTAGTTAGGTGTAATATGTATTAAATACTGTATTTGAACTTCATTCATTGTGGTCTGATTACCTCTAATCATTCAATCATAACCTAAATTTCTTATAGTTTCTTAAGTCCATATCTGTGAAGAAAATCTTTTATTCCATTCTGTTGCGTTCAGTTGGTAAAATCGTTTTTGGTTATTGACATGATATCATCTAATATTCTTTGTAGTTTTTACCTGGAACATGTATGGGTGGGATTTACACTAAGAGAGTCACGTTAACTGGCTCTTTTGGAGGATTTCCGTAAACACTTCGTTTCTATTTGACACTGTAATGCTATACTTATCATAAGAATCGTGTGTTCTTTGATTCTTTGCAAAGATATTTTCGGTAATATTTGATTCTCTACTTACATTTTGTTGGAGGGGTTGAATAGTTCTCTACGGTAGTGAAGAATGTTGAATCTGCGGGGCATGTTGAAAACCTTGAATTGCTGCAGCTGTAAAATTCTTGCGTCCTGTTCATGAAGCTGCTGTTGTAATCGTTTTTCTTAGTCTTTGATAATTTTCCATTGCTGCTGGTGGTAGTTTTTAAAGTTCTTCTAAATCTTGCTGGACGGATGGAGTGTACTCTGCCATTCTATGTTTGTATTTACACCTGAATTATACTTATTTAACACTTTTAGTACATTTTAATTGCTTCCCTTGTTGAATCTGAACTTTGTTCCATGAACTTTGCGATAGCATGGTAGTCAGTAGACTATACGCGCCAATAACTTTGTTATTCACTGGGTAATGCTCTGGCCGAGACCAGAATGTAAACCTTTACTCACTAACTGATCGCAGTTATGTACGTTGCATTTAGCACTTCGGAAAGAAACTAAATGAATGATCGTTAGTCGCATCACTACACAGTCCACTCTCAGCGCTAGCAAAGTCACCACTACAATGTGAAATTGGAGCTGCGGAACGCGATGTAAACGCTATGGCTTCTCTCGGCGAACTGACAAAGAATAATTATAAAATTTGAAACAACGTATTAGAAGGTCTTACATAATTTATACAGGAGTTTTTATATTATCATGTTAGAAGTAAATAGTTTATTATATTATTGTAGTTTATAATGTTTAGATTTTTTGTACGAGTGAAATAAAAGTGACAATAAAATGTATTATATTACAGTAGTTTATAATGTTAAGATTTTTTGTACGAGTGAAATAAAAGTGAAAATAAAATGTATTATATTATAGTAGTTTATAATGTTAAAATTTGTTGTACGAGTGAAATAAAAGTGAAAATAAAGTGTATTATATTATAGTAGTTTATAATGTTAAGATTTTTTGTACGAGTGAAATAAAAACATTTTATACGAGTGATATATAAACATTATAAACGAGTTGCATGCGTTATTTTTTGTAGACTAGCATTACAAATTAACGAGAGAATCAAAGTTAATTTTTGGAAGCAACTTTATTGTGACGTCACGGGTATTTGTCATCTGTGCAAAAAACGGGTTCGGTTGTCCCGTACTGCTAACTGTCCAATTTGAATTATATTTTGTTTGGGGATGACGTTTGTATATAGATTGAAAAGTGTGTGCAAAAGGGGAGATCTTTGGAGTAAATCTGCCATTATTGTTTTGGAATTGAATTGATGGTTATTTACTGTTACTGAAATGATCTGTTTTTCAGAAAGTTTTTTAGTATTTCTGCAATGTAGTAGGAGTCCTAGATTCTTTGATTTTATAACTAAATGCATTGTACCAGACGAGCGAATGCTTGGACTACGTATATGAATTTGGCTATAGTATGATTTTTGTTCTGAAATGACGATTACATGTGATTTTCAAGAACTGATGTTGCGTGAAGATTTGCTTTATAAAAATGAAATTGTTCTTTATTTATTATTATTATTATTATTATTATTATTATTATTATTATTATTTAAAAATTTCAAAGCTTCAACTAGAGCCATATGGACAGGGGTTTCTTCAATTTAGAAAAAATTGTACGCACGGTTCGGAGCTAGTAATATTCACAGACGGACAGACAGACGGACAGTCGGACAGACGGACGGACGGACGATTTGCTGGCAATAGGTTTTTCGGCATCAAGAACCCACAAAACAGGCATTATGACTACAACACGTGTTAGAGATTTTTTTTTCTTCATTTACCAACTGGATTTATCCACTTTTTCGTTGTCAGGGCTCGGCAATGAGTTTTTTCTGCCAAAAATCCGCCGTTTTTTTCGCGCAGCATTACATAACTTTCTCTATATTACTCCGTATATACGTACATATACGAGAAAGTAGAAATTGTAATGGAAAGTGTAGAAGAATGTAAATATTTGCAATTGAAATGTTGTGTTTAAAATTTGTAAAAAAGATTATTGTGGGTGAAAAATATCTTTAGAGAATCTTGATCGAATACAGAGAGTTTCGTAGTGTTGACCTAAATTGAAGTTTTATGATGAAGGAGCAGAAGATAATAAGTTATAAAACATCGTGGACTGTTATTATATTTGTTTTAATAGGTTCCATTTGTAATTCTCGGTGAATTTGCTTCTCTGATATAATTCGGCTTGTAATAATATTCTCAAACTTTTATTTTGTAGAATTTGTAATTTATTCGTATTTATTTATTTATTTATTTATTTATTTATTTATTTATTTATTTATTTATTTATTTATTTATTTAGTCAAAAACTGTATGTGACGTATGGAGGAGAAAATCATCGTATGTGTTGAAGATACATTGCACCATATAGGACAAGGCTACCGAAGTATGTAAAACTTCAATTCAGCTTCAAGTTATTACTGCCTCCTGAAATAACATATATCCAAGAAAAATGTGAATAATAGTTGAATACAGAAAATTATTTCAACTGTGTTTCAATGTTATGGAACAAAACTTCCAAAAAACAACTATCAAACTACTTTAAAGAACATTTATTAAAATAACATTAATTAGTTTTTCAGGAAAAATATTAAAATTATGTAAAATATCAAATGTATAAGGGTTGATAAGTCTGACTGTCAATTATAAATTACTGTTTAATACTTGTTTATATTGTATGTTCACTATGTAATTTAATAGAATGATTATAGTATATCATGTATAGTTGCAGTCGCTAATTACCTTGCCGTTGATGCTTTAAAATAGAAAATTAATTCAAAAGACAATTGTTGTAGAATGTTGAGGTTTCCATGTCTTGAGATTCCGTGGAAGTACTTTAAATGCAAGACATTTAAGCTGAATTAGCACCGGGATTTCTCAATTTAAAATGGATTGAACATGTTTGTATTCATTGAAATATTTTTCCTGTATAATTTTGGCTGCAACGTTCTTCATAGTTTTAATAGTATATTCTTTGAACTGTTCACTCGACGCATATTAATTGCCCAAACTTTCAAACTGTTTGTAATTTCTTCATTTGTAGTTTGAGCTGTCAAATTGAATTTTCTTTCTTCACAAAATTCTTGAAATTGCTTCCACACACTTTCTACGTATTTTCTGCCATTTTTCGGCATTTAATATCTAATAATAGATTCAATTTGAGAATTTGAAACGTTACCGAAACGACTTATTTTAATATTATATTAATACGCACAAGCTATTATGGACATAAAACAGTTGCTATCGATGACAACAAAAAGGTTAACAAAGCCATTGCGATAATTATATGGCTAGTGACGTCTGGGATTTGTTGGAATAGAATATATTCTTAAGAAATTAATAATTATTATAATAAACAAAGTGAAAGTGCAAACAATCTTGAACGAGACGATTGAAATGAAACAGCTAAAATGGTATGGACGTATGAAAAGGTTGGAATGAGATAGACTTCCACAAAAAAACGGGAATAGATACCCAATCGAAGAAGATACAGGGAAAGGCCGATAAGGACACGGAAGATGGGAATAACTGAATCCATGCAAAAAAGAGGAGGAGGAGGAGAAATGGAGGAGAAAGACGTATGGTATAAAGAGGCGTGGAAATTGGGATGCGGAAAACGGTCAAGACTGTAAAAAACCGCTGAATAGATATTGATTGAATTTTTCGTGTTTCCGGGCGCGTCAATTGCTTTGGTCATTAGTCCCGTTAGTGTAGTGCATGTTTTTCTCTGGAGATGGCGGTGATCTCACCCCCTGGATGGCGAGATTCGGCGCCGACCTACCGTCGGCCAGTGGTGTTTCCCCCTAACTAGGACTCTTCCACCAGCGGGGCACCGCCCCAGCCGGGACAAGCTCTAAGCTCCCGACAGGTCTCCCGGAATATGTGGTAGTGTAGTGCATGTTAGTGTAAGTGCGTGTGTAAGGGGAGAGGATAGGACAAGGAAGAGGAAGGAGAGATCGCGCGCTATCCGTGGCCCGTTTGGTAGGGTACTGCTCCGGCATTCGCGTGGTGTTGATCGGAGAAACCACGGAAAACTACCGATCAGAGCAGCCGGCCGCTAGAATTCTCCTCCAGACAGCGACTGAATTCGACCTAGCTGAAAAGCTAGTGCCGCCGCCGTCAGGACTCGAACCTAGGACCTCCCGGTCAGAGGCGCTGCAGTGACATCAGTTGATGCACTGAGCTACCGCTCCCGGTGCTAAATAGATAGAATACAAGTATATCCTTGCTTAGCATTGGTTACTTACGACGTGGGCAGACATGATTGAAACCGTCACCTGCTATATCACCTCGATGGTTCACTGCCAGGAGTCCTGGCCATACGCTTGCCCCCGAGCCGGGCTCTGTGTCTAGCTCCGACCCCCGTCCTCGCACTTGCCTTTCCTGGCCCTCCCTCGCCCAGCCGTGCGGCTGGCGCGATGTGTGCCGGGGAGGGGCGGGGCGGGGCGCGGCGGCGGTAATCTGGCGGTCGTTGCCAGGGCGATGTGGAGCGGAAGGGCGCGCGGAGGGAGGACGACCTCTCGCGAGTAATCCTCACGCGGGCGGCGTGGCGAGGCGCGCGGGGCGGGGGCGGGCGTGGGGCGCGGGCGGCTAATCCAGGCGGCATTGTGGCGGTGGCGGCGGCGGCGGTGGCGGCGGCGAGGGGTACAGACGGATGCCAGCGACGCAAGCGGCCGGCCGCGCCCGCACCGCCGATCTCTGCACCCTCTGCGGTAATCGCACCTTTGTGCGCCGAGGCTCCATTACAGGTGGCGGGCGCCGGGGATGGCGCGGGCGGTGCCGCCACCCGCCTTTGAGGGCGCCGCCGCCGCCGCGGAATTTGGCCGAAGCGCCGCGCACTTTGAGCATCTCGCTCCCCGCCCCGTCTCACTGTCCTGGCGGGCGTGCGGGTGGGCGAGCGGGCGAGCGGGTGAGCGGGCGGGCGGGCGAGCGAGCGAGCGGGCGGGCGAGCGGGTAAACGGGCGGGTGACCGGGTGGGTAAGCGGGTGAACTGGCGGGCGGGCGGGTGGGCGCGCGAGCCGTCGGGCGGGTGAGCGGACGGGTGGGCGAGCGGGCGGCGGGCGGGCGGGCGGGCGGGCTGGTGGGCGAGCGGGCGGGCGGGCGAGCGGGCTGGTGGGCGAGCGGGCTGGTGGGCGAGCGGGCTGGTGGGCGAGCGAGCAAGCGGGTGGGCGTGCGGGCCGTCGGGCAGGTGAGCGGGCGGGTGGGCGAGCGATCGGGCGAGCGGGTGGGCGAGGAGGCGGGCGAGCGGTCGGGCGGGCAGGCGAGCGCCTGTGCGACTGGGGGGCGCACACGACCACGCCCCGCGTTGCTCCCGCGTTGTCCTGTCGGAGCGTCTTTGACCCGTTCCGGAGATTTGCGTCAATCGGGCCGCGTCCTTTGTGCGGGGCCTGTTGTCGAAGGTGATTGCTAGTGCGAAAATTATAGGGCGTCCGAGGTTCCCTGAACAACGGCGTCTGGGCGTGTGTGTTGCGAAACAGTCGAATCCGTTGTTACACTCCTTTCATGGTGGGGCGTTTGGTATGTGAAATTGTCAAAACTACTTCATAATGAAAACAGATGGTTCCTGGCAGTTTTAATGTTAACCAATTATGAATGCTCACAAAATAAGAGTCTTTAAGTCTTTAGTAAAGTTTAGATATAATTATAATTAAATGTAATTTTCACAATATCATATATTTCCAAGAAGCTGCGTATACTATTTTCAAATTGACTAGCCTAAAATTTATTTTGTGAAATATACCTAGTTAATTAAGGATGTATTTGGTGAGCGTACATAATATTCAAGTGTATTAATCACAAAAAAATTAACTTTTATGTAGTTCGGCATTTTTCGTATTTCCTCCGTCATTGCGCGATTTTGATGTGCTTTATCATGTAGTTATCCATAGGATAGTGCAGTTTATGACATTAAACTAAAATATTAAACTAAAATATTCCTGTTAAAAATTGTTCAGTTGATAGTCAACTGCCGTCAATAGCCTTTTCGGTATTGAAGACATAGAAAAAGTGTACTACACAACGTGTTATGGGAAGGAATTTACTATGTGTAAGAATAAGATATATCCACTTTTTCTTTACCAGGACCCCAAAATACGGCTATTTCACTCGAAAAATCACACATTTCTACCGCAGCATTACAATACTTTCTATTTACTACGTAAACATACTAAGGCGAGAAAGTGAAAGAATGATTTGCCTGAAGTGATACTATTGTCCATTTCTCATTCTCATTCTTTAGATGAAGATACTGGTATCTCATTCTCGGATATGATGGAACAGTGTTGTAAAAGTCTTCTCGATTTACTGAAAGAATTGCTGATAAGATGAGAGCTTTTTTTTTAAATTTATTTCTTCCCGTTCGACTTTCGTCTTTCAGGGATTTTGACGGGTACAATGTTACATACAATGTCATTTACTTGGCCATTCTCAGGCAAATGCGGGTCTCGGTATAACCCTCCACTATTTTTAAAATTTCATATTTGTATAACTTGACTTAGGGAAGGTTGCATTTATTGTTTCGAAGTGGAGGGGTATGTTTTGTAGGAGATTGTGGTGAATGATTTTTATGAATTAGGGAGACCGAAAGAGATCTTTGGGGAATATGGATCTAATGCGTGAAGGATGAAGAGTAATTTGACCGAGATTAAATATTGGAGTGTTGGGACATGCTGGGAGGAGAGAGTAATATTTTTGAGACATTTGTGAGATGAATTCTGAGAGGAGAGGTATTTGAAGCTCTCAATGTATTTTGAAGCTCTCGGTGTATTTAAGATGAGAACTAAGAAGCAAACAATGGCGAAATGCGACTTCACGGACGCTGCACCTGGTTGTTCTGCCTCAAGTATTCAAATTTGTTGATTGAAATAACACGACTATAAAATGTGCTCACAATAAAATCTTTATGTTCAATTGATTGTTTGATTATTTCATATTTTCGGGTACGTAAACTACTATGGAGAGTATTCCCATAAGTGTGATGAGTATTCCCATAAGTGTGATAAGTATTCCCATAGGTGTGGTGAGTATTCCCATAAGAGTGGTGCATTCCCATAAGTGTAGTAAATATTCCTATAAGTGTGGGGTATTCCCATAAGTATGGCGAGCATTCCCATAATTGTGATGCATTCGCATAAGTGTGGTGAGTATTCCCATAAGAGTTGTACAATCCCATAAGTGTGGTGAGAATTCCCATAAGTGTGGTGCATTCCCATAAGTGAGGTACATTCCCATAAATGTGATTATCAGGGAGATGGCAGTGTTCCTTCCCCCTTCAAACGTGAGATCAGGCAACGACCTACACGTCTCAGTCGATTTGCGGGTATTTATTACAGACCTTCCCATATCTTTTCAGCAGCCAAGTCCCGAAGCGTAATGGATTCGGAGGCAGCCACGAGAGTCGGTATCCGTGGTCCGCCTTGGTCCTGGATGTTTGCTTTGGTGTAGTGGCTCCTCTTCCTGCCGGAAAATTTGTGTGTGGGATGAGTTTGTCTGCCTCCGTGCTAGAGGAAGTACGCTCCGAAACGGGCTGAATGGACCGAACGGTTCGCTACAAGAGGCCACCTGCCCGCCAGCAAACATCTCCACCTGGAACAAGATTGGAGCGTCGCCGCGGGATTATGAGCCACTGGCGGCAGAAAACACTACTCGGCTTCAAGGGCAAGACGCAGTGCCATATTACCGAACAGGCTGAGTCGACCGAGAAGCAACAAAAGAGGTCATCTTCGTCAACATATTATTTTTATTAAGATTGCCGGCTTTCGACGGCTCTGCCGTCATCGTCAGTCTCGCTGCTTCCGGCAAATGTCGGTAGACTGTGCCGAAATATATGTTGACGATAAAAATAATATGTTGACGAAGATGACCTCTTTTATTTCTTCTCATAAGAACGTCAACAACACCACATCAGAATTCCCACAATGAGTCTACCGAGCCGGCTGAGGTGCGCAATTTTTGGGGGCAAACGAATTTCTGCGGATTCAAAATTTCATAAAGTGAACTTTTGAATGTTTTTTATAGAAATATTTATTTCCATTTTTGTAACAAAAATATATATCCATTGATGAGTACAGTACAGATGAGTATATTTTTTAAATCAATGTCGTGGTAAAAATTATTTATACATTTACGTATAATCAATTGTTCATAAGTACACAGTATTTGTTCATACGGTTACAAATATAGTACAACAATTTTTATTCAAAATAAAAATAGTTTTAATATTTTAAAAAAGGCAAATTAAAAGGTCGCAGCAAAGCATTAAAACGGTTGACAGCCAAGGCGCACATAAGTCAAAGTCAGGCACTGGCAAGACACATGCGTCTGCAGTTGAGTTCAGGAGTGGAGATAGGGTCAAAGTTTTCTATGGTGTAAAAAGGTAATGCAATGATGGGCAGGAAGAATTGGCTGATTTACCGAAAGGTTAAGCAGATGTAAATGATGTTGATGACTCTCTCCCAAAGGGGCATCGCCCCAGCCGGGACAATCTCTAAGCTCCCGGCAAGTGACGTAGTGTAGTTCATGTAAGTGTGTGTTGTGTAAGGGCAGAGGGAAGAGTTGAGGAAGGAAATATTGGTCTGTTTTTGAAGATTCTGCTCCATCATTCTCCTGGTACTTATCGGAGAAACGACGTAAAACACCGTTCATAGCATATAGCCGTTAGAATTCTCTTAAATGCTATGTCAATGCTGCAACTGTGACATAACAGCCTTTATCTTTGAAAAAAGCCTACTTTCAATCCCGTTAATTTTATGGACTGAATTAAACAAATGAATATCCTTAAAATTTGGTTAATAAGAACTTACCTCAAAGAAAGATTGTGATGATTTTATAATGTGAGAAAATTAAGGTCAGTGAATCCACTGACTTATTCATAAACAAAACCCAAAAGTCCGCATCTTAAATACATCAGGGGAGCTCTTGGCATAAGGAGTAGCCTAACTGAGGCCAGACCGGACAATCGATGTATACTTTTTTTGTCAAGATCTTTTTCCATCCAACAATCGATAACCCTTTACGTCCCGATGGGACACATATTCGACCATACACTAGACACTAATACGCTTGCAGCCTCCTCTAATCTGTGGTCAGCAAAACCGCCAGGCCCTCCGCGACAACACATACATTCAAAGTCAAGGGACAAACAGCCATGCCCAAGGCGGGACTCAAACCCTCGACCCTTCAGACCGAAGCTCTGAGTTGGTAAACGTTTATAGGTATCTCGGACATCCAGGTCAGCCCAGGTGTAATTTATGGTGTTCAAAGCGAGTTATCAGGAGGTTCTTCAAGGCTCTTTTGTTTATCCAGCCTTGTATTCCAGACTTTCTTCATAATCATCGCCTTCATCATCCTCATCATCAACATCATATTTTTTACAGTTACCAGAAAATACCCATTCTGTAAATAGTGGGAAAATGCTTTGAATGATTAGGTAATGCAAAGGATGAGTTGTGTGAGGGTGTGATTTGTTTATGATGGCGAGGAGGACGCACTGTATCATGTAGGAATATCACTGAAGAAGTAATAATTCGCTGAAACGTGTCAATCCTATTGTCAGGGATAATATTTTTCTCTACGACAAATATGAGTTTATTTTTCCTTTAAATACCTGCTCGTAAACCACAAACAATAGGCCGTATGCTCTTTTACTTGTGATAAGAAGGGGCGGACGGGGTGTGGACGGTGGTGTAGACGGTGGGCAGATGAGTGGGCGTGCGTGCGTGCGTGGGTGACACAGAACCGTGGGCGACGGATGGGCGGGCGTGAGCGGTGGGAAGGCAGACGTGGTGGCCAATTGCTTAGACCAATTGAGAAATGTTATTGATGAGGTGATTGTGTGTGTGGGTGAATGGGAGGGTGATTTGTGATGCAGAGCAGGATGCACTGTATCTTGTTGGAATATAATTGAAGAAGAAATGCTACGGAAACGTATCAAGCCTAATGTCGAGGATAATGTTTTTCTCTAAGCCAAACACGAGTTCATTTCCCCTTAAATACTTGTGCATAAACCAAAGATGACAGACTGTACGCTCTTTTACTCGTTGCATCATGAAGGGGGTTGTGCGACACAAGCGTGTGGGGGCGTGCGACACAAGTGTGAGCGGGCGACACAAGTGTACGCGTGGGCGACACAAGCGTGGGCGGGCGTGGGCGGAGGGCATGCGGGCGTGTGTGCGTGGGCGACAGGTGTGCGGGCGTGGGCGGTAGGTAGGTAGGAGGTCGGGTAGGCGTGAGCGACGCAAAAGCGTGGGTGGGCGTGGGCGGTGTGCATGTGTGCGTGGGTGGCAATTGTGTGGGCGTGAGAGGTAGGCAGGTGGGTGGCCGGGCGTGGGCGATGCAGAAGTGTGGGTGGTGGGCAGGCGGGCGTGTGTTCGTGGGCAACGGGTGTGCGAGCGAGGACGGTAGGCGGGTGGACGGGCGGGCGGGAGCGAGCGTGGGCAGTGGGCAGTCGGGCTTGAGTGCGTGGGTAACGGGGGTGCGGGTGTGGGCGGTAGCCGGGCTTGGGCAACGCAGAAGTGTGGGTTGGCGTGGGCGGTGGGCAGGCGGGCGTGAGTTCGTGGGCGACAGATACGCGGGTGTGGGCGGTAGGCGGGTCGGGGGTCGTGGGCGACGCAGAAGTATGGGGGGCGTGGGTGGTGGGGCGGTCGGTCGTGGGTGGGCGTGAGCGGGTGTGGGCGGTAGGCAGTCGGGCGTGTGTGCGTGGGTGACGGATGTGTGGACGTGGGCAGTAGGCGGGCAGGCGGGCGTGGGCGACGCAGAAATGTGGGCGGGCGTGGGCGGTGGGGTGATCGTTTGTGGGCGGGCGTGGGCGCGCGTGGGCGGTGGGCAGCCGTGCGTGTTTGCGTGGGTGACGGGTGTGCGGACGTGGGCGGTAGGCGGGCGGGCGGGCTTGGGCGACGCAGAAGTGTAGGCAGGCGTGGGCAGTGGGCAGGCGGGTGTGTGTGCGTGGGCGGTTAGCAGGCGCGCGTGTGTTCATGAGCAAAGGGTGTGCGAGCGTGGACGGTAAGCGTGGGCGGGCGTAGGTGGGCGTGGGCGGTGGGTAGTCGGGCGTTTTTTCGTGGGCAAGGGGTGTGCGGGCGTGGGCGGTAGGCGGGCGGGCGTTTGTTCGTGGGCAAGGGGTGTGCGGGCGTGGGCGGTAGGCGGGCGTGTGTTCATGGGCGACAGATGAACGGGTGTGGGCGGTAGGTGGGCGGGCGAGCGGGCGGGCGCGGGCGGTAGCCAGGCGGGCGGGCGAGGGCGCCGCAGATGCGCGGGGGCGGTGCGATGTGCGGGCGGCGGGGGCGGGGCCGCGGGGCTCATCGGCCGCACAATGGCCGAGCGGAGCGCAAAGGCGCCGCGTGGCAGGTAGGGGCATTAGGCGGAGTCATCACCGCCGCGCAGCCGCCCTCCTTTTTAATCGCGCCAGGTACACGGTAAATATCTTAGCCCCGCCGTCGGCCCTCGCCCGTCCTCCCACTCGTTAGCCCATCGCCGAGACCTACGTCGCCAACCCGGCCCGGCTGCCGTCAACACTGTCTTCTCCGAACTTTGGTGGTGTCCTCTGGATGGGGGGTTGCGGTTATGCTACATTAAAGTAATCATATTACAGGAAAATCTTGGCCATCTCAATGGAATGGAGATGAATGTTTTTAAGTTAAAAATTTTAATATCTACTTGGATTAGACCGAAATCCTCTGGTAATTCAATTTATTAATGATTTATCAGACGGAATCGCGCCACAATCAATAAAATTCAAATAGGTTATTATAGACATATTAAACTATATATCGATTTTTTTAAGTGGTCGATGACATTAGGTCATTGTTACATCTACTGCCTTATAAAATGAATCTTTTTAACAGTAGTAAGCACATTTTTGAGGCCACAAGCCCCATTGAGAAGGACGTTCTCTAAATAATTATAAAGATTCATTTTATAAGGCAGGATGTGTAACAATGACCTAATGTTACCGGCCACTTACAAAAAATCGAAATACAGTTTCGGGGAAATTTTCCCATCTTTAGTGGTACAAAACAGGCTACATTATTATCTGAAATTCGTACAAGCTTTTAAATTAATACAATGCCTTCAAATTATTGTAAAAATTTTTAGTTAAAAATTTTGATTTATCAGGCTGAGAGTAAAAGTAAAATTTTTTGACGACAATATTTGCAATACAGCGTGCAAGATCTGGTTCCCTTGAGAATGCTCAGGCTTCTACGAAATTGTATGTTGTTATTCTGATATGAATGAACGCTAGGCAATATGATTTGAGGATAGGATATGACCGAGGCCAAATAAGTTATCTATTTTTGGTGTGAGTACAGCAAACACTAGTAGTCTTAGTTTAAATAATAAAAATATCCTTCAACAAATTCGAATTCATCCATCTATGATTAATAATCAGTACTAGTAAAATCGGCCTTTATTTTTTAATTTTATGAAATTAAGACTTGTAAAATCCAAATAAATTGCTTGCCTTTATTGATTTAGAAACAGGGTTACATAAGCTACGGATACCGAAAAAATCGCTCTTTTGGAAGATGCTATTTTTAATCTTTATGGTATCACCTATCGCAAAGTATCAGAGAGAGAATCAAGTAATTAATATTTCTTCAAATCGCAAAACCTTGAGCCGAAATATAGGTCCTCTTTTACCTGGGCCTGCCTGCATTGCGGGCTTGTGGGCCCGAACGTTACGCCACTGTGTTTGTGTAATTTGTCAATTGTCTGTTAAGTTGTTTGATTTGAATCTCCACATTTATCAAATTTAAAGAAAAAGATAGTAAAAGTAAATAAAGAAAAAATAATAGAAATACTCATCATATACTATATCCATCATCAAGATAATGATTCACAACAATCATTAAAGTCGAATTACGAAACTTCGAAAAAAATCATTTTAGTCTTGGGTACAGATATTCGCAGAGAAGATTTTCTGTCAGAGAGATCAAAATGGATGCAATAAAACTAAATGATATCCAATTACATTTGGTTCGATACTATTGTCTAGTATTCAATGAACAGTGTTTTTGACTAATCATCCAGGTAGGAATTACATATTTTTTCAATTGTATATTCAATTGCTAGGTAATTTCTTAATCCCTCATACATTAACCAACCCTTAATTTAACTGAGTCATGTTCAATTCGGTACATTTCGCTTTCGTCTGTTGAAATCGATTGTGGTTGGTTCGAAACAGTTCAATTTTCTTCTTAATGTTACTTTCAGTTGGGTATGGTTCAGATCAGTTCGGTTCAATTCGGTGCAATTCATTTAAATTCTTTCGGTTTATTTGAGTTCATTTCAGATCACTGTGGTTCAATTCAATTAAAATGTGTTTCAATTCATTTATATCGATTTGAGAGTATTTCAATTCATTTCAATCTACTTGCGAGTATTTCAATTTATTTCAATCTATTTGAGAGTATATCAATTCATTTCATTCTATTTGCGTGTATTTCAATTCGTTTCAATATATTTGAGAGTATTTCAATTCATTTCAATCTATTTGAGAGTGCATCAATTCATTTCAATCTATTTGAGTGTATTTCAATTCATTTCAATATATTTGAGAGTATTTCAATTTATTTCAATCTATTTAAGAGTATTGCAATTCATTTCAATCTGTTTCAGGGTATTTCAATTCATTTCAATCTATTTGAGAGTATATCAATTCATTTTCATCGATTTGAAAGTATTTGAATTCATTTCAATCTAATTGAGAGCATTACAATTCATTGCAATCTATTTGAGGATATTTCGATTCATTTCAATCTATTTGAGAGCATTTCAATTCATTTCAATCTATTTGAGGATATTTCGATTCATTTCAATCTATTTGAGAGCATTTCAATTCATTTCAATCTAGCTAAGAGAATTTCAATCCGTTTCAATGTATTCGAGAGTATTTCAATTCGTTTCAGTTCAATTGGTTTCAATCCCTTGAACGCAGTGCGCTGCTGCTGCTGCCCCGTTATGCCGGGCGGCGCGGCGCCGCGCGGCGCTGTGTTTTGGCGGCGGAGGCCACAATGGCGGAGGCGGCGTCTCTTTGAGGCGGGGCCCGCGCCTCCTGCGCGCTGTGGCGCCGCCGCCGCCGCCGCCGCCGCCGCCGCCACCGCCACCACCGCCGCCGCCTCCGCCGCCTCCGCCGCCGCCTCCGCCGCCGCCGCCGCCGCCGCCGCCGTCGTCGCCGCCAGCGCCAGCGCCACCGCCACCGCCACCGCCACCGCCACCGCCACCGCCACCGCCACCGCCACCGCCACCGCCACCGCCACCGCCGCCGCCGCCGCCGCCGCCGCCGCCGCCGCCGCCGCCGCCGCCGCCGCCGCCAGCGCCGCCGCCGCCGCCACCGCCGCCGCCACGTCCACAATGGCCGCCGCAGCTCCCACGCGGTTTCCAGAAGGGTGACCGCGTTGTGCGCGGCTGATTGAAGCCCCGATCTTCGGCTGCACCAGCGCCCTCGCGCTTTGTCTCCGTCAATGGGTGCACTCTGCCACGGCCAAGATAGCGGCGAGCGGCCGCTTTGGCTTTTCAGGCCTCCAGCCGGTATCGCTTCCACGGAGAAATAGAGGTTGGGGGGATGTTTCTTGAGCCAGTACAAATCCAGGAATTGATTTTTTTTTTCCTTGGAGGAAAACGCTTCGATTCTCTCCATCCATGTACGATCATGTTCTTTTTAAAGGCGAACAAAAAATTTGCAGCTGTGTTTTTTTACCTTCATGATAACGCGTTCACCGTTACCGTCTTCAAGATGGGAGAACTACCAGATCAATAGCTCAGCAAGAAACGTGAAGCGTTCGTCTGATAACTATTTGATTTAGCGTAATAGCGTCCTAATGTTAGTGAACAATCTTGAGGAAAAATATAGCACAAATGTCGTTTTGTTTTCTATTTCAAACCTCTAGCTACGTTTATTATAATTTACACGGTATTCATATGTCAAATTCTGTTTTTTGTCAACTTTGGTAAATATGTTTTCATTATAACTGATAAGGTTTCAATTGTTTTCGTTAATTTTAATTGAGTGGTTATGTTTCTATTGAATGAATCAATAAAATTTTATACTGAAATAATAAAAGTGCCAAGATTTGCTGTCCCGTTGCTTAATTCGAATACATGTGTAATACTGGTAAGGAATACGAAATATAATTTAACTTGTAACTTCTGCCCCTGAATTCTCGGTAGTCGGTGACTGCTCTTATTCAGAAAAGCAGACTTCGGTCCCTCACTGAGCTGAAAGAGGAAACCGCAAACCACAGTGGTCAAATGCCGCCCCTCTCGCCTTCTCATGGATCACAAACTCCGCAAATGAAGAGCAGACTTCGCTCGGAATATCGGAAACTCCTCTCCGGTCTACGCATTTCAGTCTGAAAGCAGCACTCGGATTCGCGGAACCTCTTCACCAATGAGAGGCCCCGACATACAATATAACACAAAAACAGAGAAAACATACAAACAAAAAGTTGATGTAATAATAGTAGTTTATGCAACTAGTTTTTAATGTTAAACTTCATTGCGTGAGTAAATGTTTTGATAATGAGCGATTTAGGAGAGACTAAATTTGTACGAATGCAATAAAGCAACATTATAAACGAGTTGCATATGCTATTTCTTTTTGTATAACATCATCTATATATATAAAAGAAAGTCGTGTTAGTTACACTATTTATAACTCAAGAACGGCTGTACCGATTTGGCTGAAAATTGGTGAGCAGGAAGCTTAGAGGCAGGAGACGGACATAGGATACTGTTTATCCCGTTCGACAGCGTTCCTGTGTGAGAACGCACGTTTTTGCACGTTTTCGCACGTTTTCGCGTGATTCCGCATGTTAGCGGTCATTGTTGCCTGTTGTAACCCATTGTTGTAACGCCGCACTGATAACAGAAGGCGATAATGATAGCCGCTTTTCGTTCGCCGTTATATCTATATATATACTGCACCTATTATATACTTACGTTATACCTATATATACTTAACCTATGCACCAAATACAGGAACAATAATGAATGATTAATCTACTTAATTTTTTTATTTGCATTTTCTAATAAACAATTTAACTTAATAAATTCCAAAATTGCTTATTTATTGCCTTTAACAGCCGATCCCTATTATTACAGCTTTGTATTTCTCTCTTAAACAAAAATCAATTCCAAAAAAACGCTCTGCTACGTAATAGATTTTTTAATTATCTATTTAATATCACAGCGTTTTCTTGAAATTCTTCTTTGTTTGAGAGAATAACACAAATCTGCAATAGCTCTGTTATCACGAGTGCAACAAGGTAGTACAGTTTCTCACAGTGAGTGCGACGCGAGAAAAAGATGGGACCGGCTGTTAAGGCGGAACAGAGTTCGCCGGGTCAGCTAGTTATCTATATATATAAAAGAAAGTCGTGTTAGTTACACTATTTATAACTCAAGAACGGCTGTACCGATTGGGCTGAAAATTGGTGAGCAGGAAGCGTAGAGCCAGGAGACGGACATATGATACTGTTTATCCCGTTCGACAGCGTTCCTGTGTGAGAACGCACGTTTTTGCACGTTTTCGCACGTTTTCGCGTGATTTCGCATGTTAGCGGTTATTGTTGCCTGTTGTAACCCATTGTTGTAACGCCGCACTGATAACAGAAGGCGATAATGATAGCCGCCTTTCGTTCGCCGTTATATCTATATATAGTCGTGTTAGTTACACTATTTATAACTTAAGAACGGCTGTACTGATTTGGTGAGCAGGAAGCTTAGAGCCAGGAGACGGACATAGGATACTGTTTATCCCGTTCGACAGCGTTCCTGTGTGAGAACGCACGTTTTTGCACGTTTTCGCACGTTTTCGCGTGATTTCGCATGTTTTCGCGTGATTTCGCACGTTTTCGCGTGATTTCGCGGGTTTTCGTATGTTTCGGCGGAACAGAGTTCTCTGTTAAGGCGGAACAGAGTTCGCCGGGTCAGCTTGTAAATTTATAAGAGAATCAAAGTTAATTTTGGGAAACAACTTTATTGTGACATCACGGGTATCTGACATCTGTACGAAGACATGGTTGTGGGCTCTTCCGTTTACCGCTATCACCCCACGATTCTCTCGCTGTCATTGGCTGCATGTGTGATGACGCAATTATTCATGCCATAAACGGCAAGTACGTCATGATCTGTGCCGTAAGACGTTATTTTATGAACTATTTCTTGTAACGAAAAAGGTCATTTATAATGCTGGAATATGAATAAATTATTGTATGATATTCAGGGTTCTTGGCCAGGCGATGAAAGACATCGCTTCTTGTAATTCGTTTGTTTTGGTTTCCCCGAATGCTGTTTCGAATTCCGACCGAAATCTTGGTCAGTGGATAAAAATAAATTATTATAGTTTACATAACGTTTCTTTCACGTCTACGTATCTGTCTCTGAAGTGTCAATCATATATTGTTTGTAGGACATTATTTTAGCACGTATTTAATTTTGCCCGAAATTGCACGTTTGAGGGCTTACTGTACGATATTGCACGTTTTAGGTAATGCTACCTGAAAATTGCACATTTTGGGATTTTACTGGACGAATTTGAAAGATTCATAGTTTTATTGCATAAAATATAATTTTTACTTTATCATCTTTTTTAATTTATCTTTTTAAAGATTTCATTTAAGAAAAAAATTTTATGACTTAACCCAGAAGTGCATCCGGATGGTCTGTGAAACCCAAGATCTCTTTAATACTCGTGTTCTTATTCGTATTCGTACTTATTCTTATTCTAATTCGTAATTCTGCATTATGTTGCCCTATGAACTGAGCGTCAATATCTTTCTTAATGCCTATTGTCTAATTAAAATTTTTGAGTTATTGCAGCAGGGATAGATCCGCGGCCCTCGGTTACGGCAGCTCAGCAAACACTATGCTCAGGGTCTGTCATCCCGGTCGGATCATATATCCGTTTTGTCAGTCTTCACTGAACTTACCAACACGAGACAGCATGCGCGAGTCAAATTTAACCTTACATCCGGGCGCAAAGCTTAGAGAAAAGCTGCACTGCGTTTCAAATTCATTGAATTTCTCGGAACAAACGTTGCCCAGGAGAGAATGAACGCAGTTTTTGACGCTTTTTGCCGCGGTCAAGTACGTTAGAGTGAGGCTCGCCACACAGACAAGTATAAATTAAATGTACAAGGAAGTTTTTTCCCCAAACATACATTAGTTGATAGAAGATATAATAATTTTTCAGAAAATAATTTGGAAATATACATAATTGTAAATAATAATGAAAACAATTAAGAAAATTTCTTCTGTAACTTAATTATTTTTTATTTATGAAGGTATATTTGCATTTTTCAAGTTTTGTATTTACTTTTCGTGTTTTATGGTAATTTAAATGTGTGCAAAAAATATTTAAAATGTCAAACATGGTTTGTTTAAACAATATGTACACATTTAATTTTATTGACACTAAAATTATAATATTTCATTCACCTTACATACCTATTAAAAATATAAAAAAGTTGATAAGTGGATTAACTGGAGTTTTTAGGCTACATAACATCGATTTGAAAAATCTTGATCTTTTTACTGCATATTTTTGCACGTTTGATGTTTTTACTATACGTCTTAGCAAGTTTTACTGCATCTGGTCTTTAATGATCACCAAATGGGATTCCCGCTTCTCCTTCCTGCATCACATCTCGCTTCGTAGGGTCCTTCCTGACATTTCCCTCTCTACCTTTTCCCTCCCTTCTTACTAGAGTGATCATGTTTCATCGTCTCTTCAAATTTTCTACTATACTCTCCCTACTTTCCCATCCACACTACTTTCTCTCTCTCACTTATTTTCCTGCCTCACTTTTTTCCCACCCTACTTCCCTCCCTCCCCACTAGGGTGATCATATTTCAACTCTTCTTCAAAGTTTCTCGCTGTTATCTACTTTGTGTTCAATCACCAAATTGGATGACCGCTCTCCTCCCTCCTCTCATTTTCTCCTCATTTTGTAAGCTCTTTCTAGGCATTTCCCTCTCTTCCTTTTCCCTCTCTACTTTCCTTTTCACTACTTCCCTCCCCACTTTCCCTCCCCCTACTTTCCCTCCGTTCCCTTTTATGTCTCCCTACTTTCCTCCCTCACCTCTAGGGTGAACCTATTTAAACATTTCTTCAAATTTTATCGCTGTTATCAGTACTTGGTTTTCTATGACCATCAAATGGAATTGCCGCTTCTTCTCCCAGGCTTCCGTCTTCTTTCCATTTCGTATGATCTTTTGTGGCATTTCCCTCTATGCCATTATCCTCCCTACTTCCTCTTCCCTCCTTACTTGCTCTTTTACACAAGTTCATTCGACCCGACTCCTCTCATTCATTCGACCCTCTTCTTCTCATTTCGTATGATCGTTTCTGGCATTTTCCTCTCTATATTTCTCCTCCCTACTTCGTCTCCCCTCCTTACTTGCTCTCTCACACAAGTCCATTCGACCCGACTCCTCACCCCGTCTCGTCAACTTTTCCCGCTGTTACCAGTGCTTCTTGTGTACTTGATGTTCTATGATCATCAAATGGAATTGCCGCTTCTCCTCCCAGGCTTCCGCCTTCTTCTCATTTCGTATGATCGTTTCTGGCATTTCCCTCTCTATCTTTCTCCTCCCTACTTCCTCTCCCCTCCTTACTTGCTCTTTCACACAAGTTCATTCGACCCGCCTCCTCTCTCCCTGAGTCTTCCGCGAATTGCAGTGACGTATTACGAGCTGTCGCGAACGCTCCCTCCACACTCCGTGGCGCTGGTGGCGGCGGCGGCGTGCGCCCCAGGAATGTGGGAGATGCATCGCGCGATGAGGCGGGCCGCGGGGGCGGGGCGGGGCGGGGACAGCAGCGCGCGCGGCTCTAAGTGGAACCAGCCGCGTTGCTCCACCGCCGCCGCCGCGGCAGCGGAGGCCTCTGCTTCCAATTAACCTAAATGCGAGAGCTCACAGCGCCCTCACAGAGCCCGCACCGGCGAGATAGACAGAAATCCCCGATTGCTCAAGTCGGCCCCCGCGCCGCGCCCCGCGTCCCTCGCCCCGCGCGCTGCGGTGGCGGGAGAAGGAAGCCGCGCTACTTGAGACAAAGAGTGCGCTCAAAGCCGCCGCCCGCCGTCGACGACGATGCCGAAGCCGACGCGGTCGGCGTCACCACCTTCCCGGCCGTCGGCGTGCTTTCCTTGGCCTATCTCGGCTTCTAGTTGGTTGGTTGTTTAGTGATTCCGAGTGCGTCAACATCTTAGGTCATTGATTACGTAAGTGTAGTGCATGATTTTCCTCGGAAGGTGGCGGTGATCTTCCCCCGCTGGATGGCGGGATCTGCCTTGGTTGGTGATTCCGTCCGCGTCAACATCTTACGTCATTAGTCCCGTAAGTGCAGTACATGTATTTCTCGTGAGATGGCGGTGATCTTCTCCCGCTGGATGGCGCGATCCGAAGTCGACCTACCGTCGGCTAGCGGCGTTTCCCCCAACCAGGACTCTTCCGCCAGCGCGGCACCGCCCCAGCCGGGTCAAGCTCTAAACTCCCGACCGGTCTCCCGGAATATGTGGTAGTGTAGAGCATGTTAGTGTAAGTGTACGAGTGTAAGGGGAGAAGATAGGACAAGGAAGAGGTAGGAAAGATCGTGCGTGGCCCGTTCGTTAGGGTACTACTCCGGCATTCGCCTGGTGTTGATCGGAGAAACCACGGAAAACTACCGATCCAAGCAGCCGGCCGCTAGCGATTGGATTCGACCTAGCTGAAATGCGAAAGTGTCGTGTCGAAAATCCTGCCGCCGCCAGGACTCGAATCTAGGACCTCCCGGTCAGAGGCGCTGCAGTGACATCAGTTGATGCACTGAGCTACCACTCACGGTCACGGCTTCTAGCAATGACAAAATTCATTACTGTTATCTAAATCCGAAGCAGCTTTTCGATTGTCACTGATAACATAAACTATCTTCGCTATTTCAACCATTAACGCCATTCGATTGATTAATTGATTAGTGATTCTGGGTGCGAGAACTGCTGATGTCATTAATCCAGTAAGTGTACTTCATATTTTTATTGCAGATGGCGGTGATCTTCCCCAACTGGATGGCCCGATCCAGCGCTGACCAACCCGTCACTTTGGAGGGTTTTCCACAACCAGGTGTCTCCCACCAGCAGCGTACCGCCCCAACCGGGTCAAGCCCGACTGGTTTCCGAGCTTGTATGGTGTATATAAGTGGTGCATGTAACTAAAAAGCGAAGATAGGGCAAGGAAGAGGAAGTAAAGATTCCAAGCGTCCCGTGGCCCGTTGGGCACTTTCTCCGGCATTCGGCTGGTGTTGATCGGAGAAACCACGAAAAAGTACCGATCAGAGCAGCCGGCCGCTAGAATTCTCCTCCAGGCAGCGGCTGAAATCGACCTAGCTATGTAGCGAGTGTCGCAAATCCTGCCACCGACGGGACTCGAACCTTAGAACCTCCCTGTAAGATGCACAACAGTGACATCAACTGATGCCCTGAGCAAACTGAGCCGATAATATCATTCAATTACTTCAATTACAATTAACTGTATCCGTCCCTAGATCTCCCCTCAACATCCGTAATAACCTACCACACCTGCGATCAGGGCTCCGCCATAACCATCGCATCCAGCGCCAACGCGAATTACAAGTACCACATCCACTGAGCCACCCATCAGGCCTCCGCCATAACCATCGCATCCAGCGCCAACGCGACATAGAAGTACCACATCCATTGACCACTGCCATCAGGGCTCCGCCATAACCAACGCATCCAGTGCCAGCGCGATATAGAAGTACGACATCCATTGACCACTGCCATCAGGGCTCCACCATAACCATCGCATCCAGCGCCAACGCGACTTAGAAGTACCACATCCACTGGGCCACTGCCATCAGGGCTCCACCATAACCATCGCATCTAGCACCAACGCGACTTAGAAGTACCACATCCACTGGACCAGCGTTTCTCGAGCTAGCAACTTCGCTGCCTCTTTGCAAGCGGCCGGAGGGAGACGCGGGGAAGAAGGCAGACGAGGAGACGGGCCGCTCGATTCGCGGCTGAAATGAATGCCGCCTCCTAAAGGCGAAGCGCGGTGCGATGAGTGGCTGCGGGGGCGGGGGCGGGGGCGGCTGCAAAACTCTGGCCGTCTTTCGCGGCGCGCGACCTTTCATCCCGGGCCGCGAGGCCGTCAAAGACGCCCGCGCCGCCCCGCCCCGCCCCACCCTGCTCCGCCCCGCCCCGCCCCGCCCGTCAGTCGACGCTCAATGGCGCTGCGGGCGGATGCGGTAATTTAATGAGTGAGTCGACACGAGTGCCGCCTGCCCGGCCACTGACTTGGTTAGTGATTCCGGGCGCGTCAACAGCGAAGGTCATTAGCCCCGTAAGTGTAGTGCATGTTTTGGAGTGTGGAGATGGCGGTGATCTTCCCCCGCTGGATGGCGAGATCCGGCGCCGACCTACCACTAGACCTACCTACCGCCGATCTACTCCTCTGTGTGTGGTCAAATCAGCGCCTAAACCTTTCAGACATTTTTCTCCAAAATTGATATTCCCCCATCGACAATTTTAAAATGTCCGTTCTTTTATCCGTCCGTCTATGTGTAGTCAACACCTCGAAACCTTTCAGACGATTTTCTCCAAAATTGATATTCCCCCATCGACAATTTTAAAATGTCCGTTCCTTTATCCGTCCGTCTGTGTGTAGTCAACACTTCGAAACCTTTCAGACGGTTTTCTTCAAACTTGATATTCCCCAATTGATTTGAACGATCTCGAGGTCCTGCGAGTTTGAAACGGATATTTTAGTTTTTGGAGGTTTTTTTTCATAAAGGCACAGCATTTTCAGAATTTTCTCAAAAATTACTCCACAATTTTTTTTATTAAAACTTTGACTTTTTGTAGCGTAAAGGATACTCAAAAGAATATCACAGGTCTCATATTTGTTGAAATCTCGAAACTCTCAAATAGCAACGTTCAATTTTTTGGGCGTCTTTCTTCAACTACTACATTGAACTGATTTTTCATTAATGTTTCTTCAAAAATGTGAATAGGTTTACAGTCATTTTGCAAGAAATGTAGGCAATGTTTAAATTTTTTTCAAAAAGTCTCCAATTTCGTTCTTTAAATTTTCTCCTATGAATCAAAGGTCGGTAAAAAATTGATGTTGGCCTCATTATCGGTGAACTCACGATATTTTCGAAAATCGCAAACAAAATAACATTGCAAAAGTACAATATTGAAGTAAGAAAATTTTATCTTCAATAAAATCTGTTCTAAAAAATCAGAGCGTTCAAAAGAGTCAGATCTTTAAGATCAAGCTTTAAAAAAATTAACATTGCAAAATTATAATCTTGATTTATTTTCAAGTAAATCTGTTCTAAAAAATCAGAGCTCTGAAAAAGGTCATGTTCAATATTTTGATTGATTTGATTGATTGATTTTTTTCGTGTTTCCGGGCGCGTCAACTGCTTCGGTCATTAGTCCCGTTAGTGTAGTGCATGTTTTTCTCTCTCGGGAAATTGCATTGATCTTCCCCCGCTGGATGGCGAGATCCGGCGCCGACCTACCGTCGGCTAGTGGGGTTTCCCACTAACCAGGACTCTCCCACCAGCGGGGCACCGCCCCAGCCGGGGCAAGATCTAAGCTCCCGACCGGTCTCCCGGTATATGTCGTAGTGTAGTGCATGTTAGTGTAAGTGTGTGTAGGGGGAGAGGATAGGACAAGGAAGAGGAAGGACAGATCGCGCGCGGTCCGTGGCCCATTTGTGAGGGTGCTGCTCCAGCATTCGCCTGGTGTTGACCGGAGAAACCACGGAAAACTACCGATCAGAGCAGCCGGCCGCTAGAATTCTCCTCCAGACAGCGACTGAATTCGACCTAGCTGAAAAGCTAGCGTCGAAATTCCTGCCGCCGTCAGCACTCGGACCTAGGACCTCCCGGTCAGAGGCGCTGCAGTGACATCAGTTGATGCACTGAGCTACCGCTACCGATTTCAATATTTTGAAAAAGACGAGTTACATTCATAACAGCGATACTCGTACTATCACCTCATGGGGCCAGTGCAAATATGCTACGGTACAGGACCGAGATATGTCTCTGAAAAGTTCGGGATGCGCCAAGAAGCTCTCCTCATAAGGGGGGGCACGAAGAAATCGCCCTAAAAGGAGAAGTAGTACTATGAGATCCCGGCCGGTCTTTTAGGCACTGATATATTCATTTTTATTAAATTTATTTATATAAAATCGCTTTATAACTCCCAGGTCATCAGCGACCACTACCATTATACACTTTTAAGGAAAAAACATAATAGTTACATTTTTACATGAGGAGCCCAGTGGGTTCATCCTCCTTATTTTGTCTGTATATTATTGTATACATTGTATAATCAAACAATTCTGTTAAGTGGCTATGTACACTGTATCAGAAAATTGATGAATAAAAAAACATTTTTACAACAACATTCAATCTAAGGTATTACAATATTTTTAATTATACATGGTTATTCATTTTTGTAATTTCTAAAAGTTTTATTACTTTGGTACATCTGCCTGTGGAACTGAGTATTGATTTTAGGGTTCCTTCCATTTTCATAAAATTTCAAATATTCTTTGTAGCAGGGTATCCAAGAATGAGGTAAACTTGTTCGTAATTCTTGTGAATCTGCTTTTTATTGGTTTTTCTAAGCTTTGAGTATGTGTCTGACATCATATGAATAATATATTGTGTATTGTGAAATCTTGAGCTATTAAAGTTGGGTTGTTTGAACCAGTTACCTTGTCTATGAAGTTTTTCAGTTGGTTGTAAGAGGTTGTGTGTGTGTGTGTGTGTGTGTGTGTGTGTGTGTGTGTGTGTGTGTGTGTGTGTGTGTGTGTGTGTGTGTGTGTGTGTTACTTTCAATTTTTCCTTTTATAGGAATAAGAAGATCTTCTAATGATTTATTACAAGACTTTTCTTGGGTACCATTTTTTTCATATCTTTCCAGTGACTTTTTCTTGTTTGATGGTTTTCCTGCTTCAGTATTAGGATTTTCCATTTTATTTTTGTCTGGTTCTATTATTGATGACGAATCTGATGGGAGGGCTCTTTTTTGTATTGTTGGGAAGTTAGTATTACCTACTCTAAGCTTTTTAATTTCGGTTTGTTCATCTACTACTTCTAGGTTTTTTTCAGTTATTTCCATTTCTAGTTGATCTTGTGTTTCCTTACTTTCCATTTCTGTACTCTGTGTGAGGTTACTAGAACACTGATTGGCGAGGTGTCCAGTTTGTTTATATACAAAACAAGTCATGTCATCCGGTGAGAAATAAATTCTGTAAACTGTTCCATACAGGGCATACGTTAGATATGATCACTCTCTTAAATTTGTTAACTAACGGCCTGATATTCAGTTCGTGATTGTTGATATTTAACGTTTGGTATTTCTTTGTAAGGTATTCTGCTATTATTTTGCTACTG
>BLKR01010305.1:0-60722 GCA_011170035.1 Teleogryllus occipitalis
AAACAGTTAAAACTGCGTATGGCGTGCTATGGGGAAAAATGAATTGTGTGCACATTATCAAAATTCTGTGATCCCTACACTAAGTCATATACTACTTAAATTTTGAAGAAAAAAAAAAAAAAAAAGAAACATCCCATGTAATAAAATCTATTTTAAAGGATAAATAAGCAATAAATTTTGGCTATCATGTTGTCCTTCGGAATAATACTTCCTGCCGCGACAACATGGAAACGATAATTTGAATAATTGTATTTCCCACTGAATTCTAGAAGACGTGCACAGAAAATGAAGTTACATTTATGTCCAGAAGCAAAACAAGGGGCCATCTCAGCATTTGCTCAATGGATCAGGGAAACTGGACGAAAAACCTGATCGAGATTAATATTGGCATAATACAACACCATTATGACGAAAGAGATTACACTAATATTTCTCTAGTTCTAATAAAGCTTGTTGTTCTTCAGTAATACAAATAGGCTAAACACCTTTTGAGCTACTAATCTGATAGTAAAGAAACTGTACATTATAACAATGAACTGCATGCAGAACATTTCTTTAATGAAGTCGTGAATTCACTATTAATTTCTCGAGTATTACTAATTAATTACTATTTTACTAACTAATTTTCATTTTCCTATGATGGACGACGTGATTACAAAATGCTAGAGATGATGGATGTCTACGTTCCCACAGCTACACGGTGACTTTCTCAATCGTACTACCAGTAAAACATCCGAAGAAAACGTGTTCCGAATAAACCAAAGAATTAAAAAAAAGAAGGTATGTACGTTTACAATATTAACGACTGACACCAAAGAAATCAGAATCTTATCGCATTATGTCTAGATAGCAAACAAACTTTAGGCAGAGAACGACTACGTAGCATCAACTTCGACAGTATGGAAGTGTCCTATTAAACTATCTAAGTACTTCATTTCGAATGATGCTAATTTATAGTTTGACGTAACATTGTTGACACTAGTCAGGCCTTTACAACAGATTCTTACAGAATCAACTGTCATCGTCACTTCCAACAGTGAGAACTGATCACATTCTTTAAACAAATTTTACCTACTATTTAGAAAAAACAAACGATTGTCGGTAATAATGTCATTGTGTATCTCATAGAATCTTGTACACATGCTAGTTCGTAATAATAACCATTCATTCTTTCAAACGAGTGAAATTCGTTCCCTTACAGATACCACATCAATTTAACAGAAAATTCGGTCGGCAGTGCTGTAAGTATTTGATGACATTTCAGATTTCGTCAGAACCCAAGAAAAGTGAAAAATGCTCTTTTTTGGTAAAACTAAGAAATATATTTAGAAAATAATCAATTTTTACTAGTGAGTTCTTATAGTTAAAATGACAAGGCGTATAGAGTAAAACATTTTGCCTTTGGTCGTGAATTAAACGGCATGGTAACAGAGTTATCTTGCAAATTGACAAATTTTGATAAGTGTCACTTTTCTTGTACGTTTCAATGACGGTATGTATTTAAAATCATTTTTTACAGTCAAGGTAAGGAAAAGTAGGGGTAACGTTTTCTTGATCCCAATAATTTCGTATTCGTTCAGACAAGTCATATTTTGTATTGTGTGATGATACCTTCAATTTGAATGCAGCTATTGTAGTAATTTGTCAGTGCTTTATATGCAAACACGTGTGCATTGTAATATTTCTTTTCAAACGAGTGTATTCAGAGTGTATTTACTTCCAGATGCAATACTGGTTCTGATGTAATATTCATCAATGAGAAATACAATGTTACAAACATAAATTGACACAATTTTTAAGATGGTATTACTTTTTCAGAAAAGAAAATATTTTTCATGTTTGTTTTCATAACATCAACTTAAAAGTACTAATGAAATGCTAAATTTCTTATTACATATTCTCCAATTTCAACGTTTCAAATGAGAGTATCATACCATATTTTGCAAATTGTATCTAATATTCACAAAACATTTGCCTTTTGGTTCTTATAATTAACCCATCAATTAGTAACTCATTGCTAAATTACACTTGTTTGGTTATTTGTATATTTATATGTATCTGATTTTCTTATTTACAGCATGAACAACAGCTTATAAGCAAGTACAATACCACACACACTGATCAAAAACTGAAAAAGGTTGGTCATTGGTTTATTCCACTTGCACTTGAATAATAAGAATTATTTAATAATGAATGCTATTATTTTATTTTAGTATGTTTTGTAGTACTTTATTTTCTACTCTTGATTTCTTTTACTATTTATGATTATCCTTTCATTATTCTTGATTCTATTATATTTTATTAGCTCATAACTACATTTTACACGATCAGGAGTAAATAATGCGTCAACAGAGGTTAGAACAGAAAATCAAGTGCTTAAGTACTGCTGGATTTAGGGCTCCCAATTACTTTTTAATTCAATTTTTTTGATTAGTTAATAAATAAGTAAAATATTTTAATATTAATTATTTATATTGAATGGCTTATAATTTATTTTTCTATCTGTTTTCACTATATAATATCTTCAATATTATAATATTATTTAAGGGCCCTGTAGTTTGGTCCTGTTTAGTATTACTTAACATATTAATCCTGGCATGCATATAATTGTCTCTTAAAACAGGCAAAACATGTGTGCAGAATAATAATTCCTATGTGTGCAGAAATTAAAAGAAAATTATACAATCTCCAGCCATGTGAGAGATCTCTATGGTTTAATTAGATAATCACAAACTCAAGAGAAATCCAAAAACAAATGGTAGGTAACGCTGTGTTGAAGGTCGTGTTGCTGACATTTCAAACATCTTATCACAGTCTTACTCAGGTCTAAAGTGCCTGGCATGGCTTTGCGAGGCACTTCAGCCCTAAGGAATACCCCAATAAATTGGTTGAAATGTCAACATTACAGCCTTTGCCGCAGCATCATCCTGACAGACAAGATATTTCCTATGTTATTGCAGTGTTTGTGAAAACAGTTACAGGTTTTGTTAAAATATTTAATTTATTGCAGTTTTATATGAGAGTATTTCATTTGTTGTGTTTGAGCAGTGTGTGACACTTTTTGGAAAGCCATTTTGTGTGGTTTTGTTCAGCAGCATTGTTGCTGTTGCAGGCCACTAAATCTGTGAATGGCATTGCAAAATGCATGGCTTTGTAACCAAACAGTACATATTTTAAACAAATCTGGGCATATTTGAACATTTTTGTGACATATTTGAATGCCTGTTTTGGGTCTAAAAGCTTGCATAAATTTCCCAACCATAGTCATAAGATAGAACATAAATTAAGTGTCAAAGGCAAATTTTTACTCTACTGCAAAGTTCTCCATTAAATATGGTGAAATAAACTAGAATAATAGACCAACTACTGCCACTCAAAATGCAATTTGCCAGTTAAAACTGCATTTCTTCTTTAATGCAATTTTAACAAAACCTTTGAGTAGAGAGTTATAATATACAAGCATTTAATTTAATAAAGTAGAAAAATATTAACTCTCAAATAAGAACTTTAATGAAATTTCCAGTTTCTTTTCAGTCTCAATGATAATGTGTACAGTTGTGTGCATGGAGGGGGGCTGTGGCCATGCGTGCCCCCCCCCCCCCATCTTTTGTTAAATCTAAATAAAGCATTTTATTTCCGTAAATGAGATCAATTTCTTATTTTCCCCCTTGAAGAGGTTCAAAGTCATCTAGTAAACCTGTAAATAGTTTAACAAAAACTCAATTGCATTTTTAATTGTGTAATTAATGTTATAATTTCATTCTACATGTAGCATCTTTTATTTATTTGTTAGTAAAATGTGTCATACGTAAGTAAAAAATTTTAATGCAAAAGGGGGTCCAGAAGGGTAGTTGGTCCCCCTCTTGTTCAAGACTGAGCATGCCTATGATAATTTCACTATTTTCTACTCGTCCACATACATCTTCATTTATTTTTCAATAATAAGGTGTGATGTTTAAAGATTCTGAGCATTAGTTATAAGTATTCACCCCAGTCAATAAATAACAATATTTCTAAAGTTAACTAAATTCTACAATAAAGTGAACTAAAATAGATGAAAATGTAACATGATAAAAATGAAATATTATAGAACTAAACATATTGCTTACATGTCCAAAAATTGTTATGAAAATGGTTTGACTGAGTTCACTATGAATTTTTAATTATATATAAGGATATATATTATATACAAGAAAAAGCATAATCATGTAATCTTTCTCATTCAGTCCTTTTTTTTTTTTTCAGGTGACTTGAACAACTTAAAAGAATAAAAATCTTCAAGTGAAAATGTCATCCAATGAAATTAATATTTCATCTTCAAAATCCTTGAAACGTTCCAAAAAACAATGCCGAGAAGGCAAACGCCACAGAGATAAGCGACACAAAAGAGAAGAGAGAATGCTCCTTGATGAAGCCAATCAAAAACTTAAGAAAACTCTTGTTACATGGATTTGTGGGTCAGAAAACCCAAATGACACTTTCCATCCATCTTCCAGTAGGAGGAAGCTTACTATTAAGCAGAATAGTGATGAAAGCACAGAGGAACTCCAGGAATACACAGATGATGACCAAGATCTCAGAGATGAACAAGTTTGCATAGAAGAAAATAAGATCCAATCAGGACAATTTGAAGAACGATCTAGGAAACAGTTGGAAGAAGAGTCTGCAGAAGAGCCTGGTGAAGATGACAATCAAAATGAAATGGGGGACATTGGAAAATCATTCACTGCAAAATTTCTTAGAGCAAACAAAATTTATACTCAGACCAAAGGAAATGAATACTGTATAGAATTTGTTGGAATATATGAAACTTCTTCCAATAATGAATTTTACTGTCATGGCCGTTTAACACAAGGACACTTCAAGGAAGCACAAGCAGAAACATCAATCGAAACTGAAGAAGCTATTCAGAAGAAAACGTATTATGAGACTGGTGAGGATGAAAAAAGGTCACGTTCATCTAGCTACTTAAATTTGCGAGCGTGTTCTATTTTTGCCATCTATCTTCACTTGTTCATCCTTCTAATTCACCTTATTCTGATTGCTTGGCACATGTGGTGTTTATCTATTTTCAATTAATTATGTTAATTGAAATTCACAATCTTTGCAAATCTTTTGTTATTCAATAATTAGAATCTTGCATAATTATATTGAGCAAATAAACTTGCCTGTGAATAATCTTAGATAATCAATCATATACATAAAAAGTATATAATAGTAATTATTAGATGTGTTGTCAACTCAAAAATTTATTCAAATGGAAGAGAAAGTGACTTTTGTTTACATTATTACTGTGAAAGTTATTTAAAACAGGCCTAGAGGTTCTGCTCTAGAGGTTGCATTCTTTTCCTAAAAATGTTATGGCTAAATTATATCTAGTCTAAAGGGAGCTGCAACAGCTATTACAACTTTTTATTATGCAACATCTGTACTGTAAGAACAGATAACTGTAACAATTGTACTGTAAGAACTGATTAAATAAAATTGTCAGGTGATTATTAGAGATAGTATGTAAGAAATATTGTAAAAAAAATTCCTAAAATACATTTATTGAACTTAATAATAATGTACTTGTATCTGTGTTGATTAATATTATCGAGTATCTTCTAAAAGATGATTATGCATTGGAATTTGCATTTTTTGCCTGACAATCTTTAGGCTATTATATCTTCATTGAACCATTGCTATTGTAACTCCCTTAATTTGACAGTAGAGTGCACATTCAAATTACCACAGTTTCAGTACATTTGACATTTAATAGTTGGTATCACCACTTGTATATGATGTTTCAATAAATGTGTCTCCAATTAAAGTTCTTATTTTTTAAATGCTCATAGATGGTGTAAAAAAAACTTTAAAATGAAATATTTTACAGAATGAAACATTGAGAATCTAAGATGATCTGGGAAGAACTAACATTGCAAAAAAAGTATCTTTGTGTGTTTTGATGGTTATATTTCATCTTCCATCAACATAACACATCCCCAAATGGTGCTGCACGGAAACACAATTGAGGCATTTAACAAAACCTTGTAAGAAGTAATTAAGAAAGTAGTGCAATAACACCTTTAAACTATTGAATATACTTCTAAATAAATAATTCACACTTCTTTCTTTTTGAAGTCTTGGGGGCATCTGAAATGAGCCCTAGTAATGAAAGACTTTGTTGTACTATGCACACTGGAGAATATGGTGCAAAATCTTTTATAAAAATACAATTTTGGCAACTCACCTGCTTAACATCTTCTTGAAAAAGGCGTAGTGCAAGGCGTTGATGAAGTTTTATTTTCTTGGCATGCCATTTTTGTTCTAAGGTACGATGATGGTTCAAGATTTGGTGAATCACAGCAAGGACATGACTAGCTCCCTCCGAATAATCGGCTGCGGGGTTGCCTGTGGGTCGGCCAGTATCATACACAACTTGGCCATCCACAGTAACCTGTAAAGCACCCTCTTTTCTAGAATGGAAGACACTTTAAATATTTTCTAATATATCACTAATTATCAGTTTATTTTTTACAAATCATTACTACTAGTGCAAACTTTACATTTACATACAATAAATTGACCAAACTTAGGGTTCATGTAAGTAGAACTGAAATTACTCTATCCGACTACGAAATACAGAGGAAAAGTTATAGAAGTTTAATAATAATAATAATAATAATAATAATAATAATAATAATAATAATAATAACAATAATAATAATAACAATAATTATAACAATAATTATAACAACAATAACAATAAAATAAAAATAACCATTCTTTTAAAAAAAATTAGAGAAAGCAATTTGTAAAACAAGTTCTTCAATTTTCTAATTTCACTCAAATTACTAGAACTAAGAATTATGTGAACATAAAAATATAAAAATAAATTAAAGAAAAATTAACACTATGCATTTGTTTGCACATCCAAATATTCATTTTTCATCACATTGATACTGATTAAATTCAAACATCTGTAACTTGAAATATTTTTTTAAACGTTTGACTTATGCACAACAACCTAAACAAACTAACAAAAATCCTTATGGAACTAGTAATTTTCTCCCACACTGACAGTCAAAATGGAAATATATTCAGTTCACTCCAGAAATTATATGAAGACTCATTTCAATCAAGTACAAATACAAATTTTGCAAATAAAATACAAGTACTTAATTAAACAAGACTGGAGAAAGTTCTTCATTGTTAAGTTCATTTGCATTTAAAAAAGAATATTCTGAGAACAGTTTCTTTCTCTATTAGTAATCATAAGAATATTCAGAGAACTTTCTTTCACTATTAGTGATCATAAATGTTGGTGAACATTATATATATAAAAATTTTAAAGTAGACATTAATATTTAATTAAATTTTATTTTTAATGTGTAAAATAGTAAAGGATGATACTATTAATTTTCTTCCATTACATTACATCTAAATCATTTAGTTCTTTTTGATTTTGAAAATGTAATATGTTATACCACTGTAATTTATGACAATATTCCAGCTGACAAAGTAGTGTATTTACTTCAAAGCTGAAAAAATACTAACAAAACCCTTAATACTGAATGGATGGCCTCAAAATACTTTTAGAATTAAAAGAAATAAAATTCATAAACCTAATTACAAAAAATATAATTAAAGAGGCAAGATAACAGCAGAAAGTTACCAGAACATCAATTAATCAAGCTGAAAGGTTTGTCTACTGTCTTAAGGAAATCCAACAATCATGCAGTTTCTACTAATGAAGTATAAATTCTAAATTGTACACACTGAAGTGCAAATTATTTCCTTGATCTGTAGAGACACATGGAAAAATGACACCAATTATAAAAACATCTTTCCCCATTCAACATCAGTGCAGCTACGAAGGAAAGAGGAAAGTGTGCCTCTACACAAATATATTTTGAAAGTAAAATACACTTACTGTATGGCCCTTCAGCTTTCGTCTTGAATTCTTGAATAGAGAAATAATGATATTATTTTCACTCTGATAAAATAAATATTAGTATGATTTCACCAATTTCTAATTTTAGCGTATCTGTGTATTTGTACTTGGTTTCTAATTCTCCTAAGTGACCCAAATCTTCATGAAAACAAATTATTACCACTTGGCAAAGTTATCAATTGACAGTTGAGCTAATGACACTAATATACTCACTTGAGTTCAGTGAACATCAACAGAATGAAATATCTCTATACCTCTGTCTGGACTATACTATCATTATGCTAATTAAAAGATACCATATATTCAGAAACCAAAAGCATGCCCAAGCATGAAACATGCAATGAACCAAGCGAAAACAATTACTTTTTTCCTCAAGTAAGGAACACAATACTCTCATTAAGAACATTTCAGAATCTTCCTACAGTTTTAAATTAATAGTACAGAAATGTTGTGAAGAGCTAGAATTGAGCAAACATTATTCCATATTACAGTGATTTTTGCTTCATAACCAAAATTAAAATATCTGCATTTTATCAAATGGCAATGCCTGAAGTATATGCATCTAGTACATTCAAAACTATAATTAATTTATTAAATTACAAACAAAATATAAATTGAAAAGAAAATTGAACAATACATACGTTCACGTGCTCTTAATGCTTGGTATTGTATGTCTATGCTGAAGCTGCTAGCAATAAGAATGAAAGATTGAAGAAAAGAAAGAACCAGAAAGAGATGCATACATGTTTTCGGGAGGGCTCCATTCCTGGTTGGTTACAAATCTGAACCAGGTGGTCGAGCTGATAGAGCAGTTTTTTGCTAGTGCTATGAACCTGTGGAGGACCCAACAACCAACACCGAATTAGTTCCTTCAGAATATAGACATTTTCCATCACCATTGCAGGCAATGTACACTTCTTATATAAATTTATTTTAATTTTCCTTGCTCTTTCTCATGACTTGATTTTGATGCTGCTGTTACTATTACATGTCACATCAATTTTGAAATTCTTTTTCTAATTGAAATTTAAATCATTGATGTTTAAAAGTATTTTCTTTCCAAAAGTATTATAGAGATACCTATGTAATAGCTAACAACAGACCAGACATACATGAAATAGAGAAAGAAAACTACAGAAAAGAACCATTTACTTCCAAAACCCCAACATGGCCAAGTCCCTGCGCTTCCACCAATTTGAAAACTGAAAGAAAAAAGATGCATCATCATACTACTTAAAAATGTGGATCATACATTGTTGTTGAAAATACAATCTCTGGCATTTGGAGTGGTTGGGAAGCAGTGGCAAACTTGTATCATGATGTCTAGACCGTTGAGCAATGCTTGATAGGAATTGTATACCTGGAAAACAGAATAATAAACAATCTTGTACAAAGATAGAAAGAAAATTAAATTAACCAAAAACAAACTGAAAAAAGAAAGTAAAATTATTCAGAGTCAATTCTTCTATCTCTATTTCTTCAGGAACAATGAAATATATAAAATGTGTGATATTACATCAAAATCAATAGTAAGGAATGACATTAGGGTATACAGAAAGTATACATTTTTAATACATTGACTGATGATAATTGTTAGACATGAATGTTTGTCCTACACGTCCATCAAGTTATGAAATAGTTATGAAAAAAATTCTTGAATAAAGCTATGACCTTGCAATTTCCACAATAACAGAATGTCTCATTGACAAATGCAAGATGCATGGAGTGAATCTGAATCATGTAGTGGAACACAAATTTCCATATAAAAGTTTAAAAGAAATATTTGTTCAGAGTGTAAACATTGTATTAAATGCAGATTTATTTGCACTGGAAGATAACAAATACACGACTCTAAATTATTTTCCTAATGAAATACCTAATTTGTAGTTGGAAGTAAGAATTTTTGATTTCCTCAATCTTGTGTCATCTTAGAAGATTTCAGTTACCTTGCTATTTTTTTGTTTTTGAGAAATAGCTCTGCTGTAATAAATCATTAAATTTTCTTGTGATGTAGTAAATTAGCCATCATTACAAAAAGTTTCTGTTGCATTTTTTTTAAGTTGCCTCCTAAATATCAATAAATTTAAATAATATATTAATTCATTCTAGGATCATTTTACAAATTATTGTCTTTCAACTTTAAATGACAGAAAAATTGGAACAAATCAATCCATTTTGAAAGAAATAGAAGTAATTTTTCCCTATACACTGAATTTGCAATGAAAGTTATGTGATCAAAATTGTCAAACCTCCATTCCCCCTTTTATGGAAATAAATGGCAATGCCATCTTACAAATTATAATATCAAAAATACAATTTCTCATAGAATAGTATATTGAATTGATAGCAATAAAAGGTTATATTAAATGCATCTATTACATGTATCTAACAAAGAGTATTATAACTTAATGTTATGTTGCACCATAAACACACCACATACACACACACACACACAGAACACTTACTGCATTTCTACAATTGCCAACCGCGCGCATATCAAAACAACACAGCTACTAATAGAAACACTGAGTAACAGAGAAACATAGATCAATACATTTCTAGAGAAAATGAGCACATTCATAGTGGTTGCCAAACACCACCAAACAGCTGAAGCCATCGATTATAATTCATCTTTATGTCTTCCGTTGAACTTAGGAAATATGACATTAATTAACTTCATTTCTATATTTTTATTCATCAATTTATATTTTTGTTGTATTCATTTTTGAAATTATCAATATTTATTTAGCAACCACAGCTCTGAATGTTTCCTATATACCAATTGAAATTATTTAATATTTATGTGCTGAAAATCTACACATTAGTGTTACATTTAATTTTTCTGGCTTATGCATGTAATGAAAGAAGCATGAGTAATTTGTTATTGATTAATTTTATGAAATTTGAAATGTTTCTCTATACAAAAAGTGCACTCCCAGCTATTGTTTGTGTTTCAAAAATGACAATTTACTTTATACAATGAAAGATTTTCGAAGTTCTTTTTCAGTTGGGAGGAAATACTGTTGAACTAACAGAATATTATTAAATTTACTTTGGAAGATAATTATATCTAAAAAGTGAAAAACTATCAAAATGTTCAGAAATATTTTACATTGTTTCTTTGCATCAAACTAAAAGGAGAATTTTCAATAGATTTTATCAGAAAGCTGAGAACTCAAAGAATTTAATAGAGGTTGCTGATCTGATAATTAAAGCTTTCTGATGAGACATGCGAACATGCTTAATTTTTGCTAGAATTGTGTCTATCACTGTATGTTTAATTTTTCAACATTCTTAAACCTTATAGTAAGGTTAAGCAATATGTCTCTGGTGTATTATGCAAATTACGAAAGATATGGAGTGAATTAATTTATAATTTATTTCTATTTTAGAAGCTACAAACATTACTGAGTTCTTATCTAAAAAATTAACACATAATCTTAATTATTGAAATAATATTTCTTTATTCACTGTAGTACATATTCACATTATTTTTAGAAAGAACTTCAACTTACGTAAGCTTTTCTGAAGGCAAAGCACAGTGATAGATTTTTCAGATCAGTAACACTTCACAAACAATTACAACAGCTGGATATGTTGCAATATTTTTGAAATAATAATAATAATATAAAAATCTATTAAAAGCAAGATAAGCTTTAGATATAACATTACAGTTTTCTTAAAACAGTCATTAAATTATCTTTAATTCATCTTTAATTTAACTAATGAAGCACATTAAAAGGCACAAATAGGGAATAATTTCCCATCTATTAAGCTTTAATTTTTTGTTTGATGCTAATCATAAAATTTGTTCGAAGCTCTGGCATACTCTGCAGATGTGGTACCAGCTGGCAAGGCGATACGAATCTGGGCAAGATACGCATCAACATTTAACTACAACAGGCAGAGGCCAATGTGCAAAAAGAAAGGGGAAGGTAAAATTATAATGAACCCCTTAGTAACAGACAATATAGAGTCATTTACAACAGTAATTCTAACTATTTAAAACATAGTTTGTAGCTGATATCAAATCTATTTTCACCAAGGAAAAACACACATGATTAATATAATCCTTATAATCCTTAATAAAAAAAAACTTACGGATAGCATTTAAATATCAGAATCATTAGTTATCAACAATCTTGTTTTAATGCATTTGTGAATCTACCATTGCTTCTGAATAGAATTACTGTAAGCTTTAGTTCATCCTTTCTGGTTCTCTAGAAAATAAGGGGTTTTATATATATACTTTTTAAATTAATACGATTTGATCTTATATCAATTTTCTTCTCCCTGACAACATTATTTCTTGTTTTCACCCCCATGTATTTTTATGACATTTAAGGAAAGAGAGGGGCATTGCACTATTGACTTCCATTTTCCTATAAAAAAGGATTGAAGTATTCTCTCTTCTGAAGTATATTTATTAAAATTCACTTTGAATTATTCATTTTATTATCTCAAGCTGTCTTTAGTTAATTTATTACAACTTAAAATGTTTATATTTATAAAATATGATGTTAAAAAAAGAAATTTTTCAAAATACTTCTCTTTTAATGTAAAATAAACCTTGATTGACTTCCCTTCACTTAGTATGATTTGTTTCATTGCTATATTAAATCAGTTAGAGAAGCTGCTAAAACAACAACAACAAAAACCTTGATATACATTGCTCATCACATCTTTGCCAATTTTCTTTCATTAAATGTGGTAATGTAGTAACCAAACAGGAGAGCTTGGAGCAATGCATAGCATGCAACAAAGCTAGGCTTAAGTTGTACTCTAAATGAAAAGACATCCCTTGTGCTCTTGAACAGGCATAGAGACTTACAGGGGAGTGGAGGCTCCATTCCTTCCTCACTCAGCTTCTTAAGCTCCAATTCATTTCCATTGGTTTTGTTAACCTGATACAATTTGATTTGCCTTTTCTCATACAGGGACACACTCATAGTACTCGCTTTGTAGGATGCTTCCACACAGTTGAAAACGTATTTATTTAGAGTCAGACCAAAACAAAGAAAACCAAAAAAACTAAAGCACTTTTATCAAAAATACTCCTATCTGAATATGAACTTCTAACTCCTTAAGCACAGTTGTGATTCCTATGTTATCACATTTAAAAATGTACATGTTTAAGTGGAAATCCCTACGAGCCTCAGAACACAATGAAGTATCTTCAGGCTATGCTGCATACCTCTTTTAATAGAGTAGTAAGTTTATAATCAGTAATTTAGGGGCCATTAATAAGTCAGTTTGCCTTCTGACAGTTTAGATGCCAATTGATTGTTAATTGACTGTTGAATTAAGCAGCTCACTGAATTTGCTAAGCAGTTTGAGTGTCACAGTTATTTCTCAAATAATATTTTCATGAGATAATTCATCTTATAGTTAATTATTCTTCAATCTTTACAAAATCATATCATAATGAAATATAGAGAACTAAGAAAAATGAAATTACAAAAAGATAAGGAAACCTTTTTACAAGTAAATAAAAATAGTACATAAATACCGATGAAAACATTTTGACAAAGAAAAGAAAATCTTCAAGCATATTTCCCTTTTTAATTAAAGAGAGAAACTATTAGAAATGGAAATCCAATCACTTGAAGAGCAGAGAAAATATATTGTAAATGTACTTTTTAAGGGGAAAACAGTGTAAAATGACTCAGTCTGTTTCATAAATTGGTTTAAGATATAATAAGAAATTGAAGGATGTTTTGAGATTTAAAGTGACATCAAAATGTGGGTGTGAATAAAGACCCTATTTAAGAATTTCACAGCTTTTTAGTAAAATATTCTATCAGATGTCTCCCACATGTTCATGCAGGTATGAAACAGAACATACAGAATACACATGCTATGGCATGTGTCATCCATTCATGTTCTGCAGTTCTTCTATGAGAAAAATGAGAAGTCTACATCTCACAAATCCAACAATTAGGTGCAATACACAGTTACCTGACAGAATATTGCAGTAACATTGTCAATAAAAAAAGAGGCAACTATTGGAATTTTTGCTGCATTCATGCGCACAATAAACTTATAACACATTTTTGAATTATCATCTATGTGTCATCCAAACAAACTGGAATCTCATATTATGAACCATCTCATTTTAAGAAACAAAAAATTAAAATAATATCTTGTCATAGCATACTTAAATTAAATAAATTTTATGAACAACAAGACTTGCAAAAATGTATCGTTGACATATTGCATAGTGTACAAATTGTGTAATACAATACAATTTAAGATTGGAAAGAAAGAATGTAACTCAAAATTTCACCTTCAAGCAATGATTGATCAACAATATGAGTGGTTTTGACTTTCTTTTTTAAGTACCCTCTTACAAAATTTAAAATATACATATTATAGTGAGACATGTGATACAGCAAAAATTACTTTATTTGACTTGTTACACTGCAGAACAATAACATGCCATTAAATGATGCAATACATATACTTGACATACACTGAACTACCAACATTTGAATTATAATATTACATTAAGCAACTGAAATTGAATAATCTAATCAGTTGCACACAATTTCACTCAAATGGACATGCAATTTAAATCTGGCAGTTTGTCCTCAAAAATTCCTTCTAAGTGTTTAGATTTCCATCTTCCTAATATTTACTTCTGCTATTTTAAATATGTTGTTCCTGTGGCATTTTTCACTCCTCAATAAATTTCTGAAACTAAATGGGTTCAGAGTAAGGATTCTACAGACGGAACATTCGGTGCAAATGCAAGCAGAAGCAACTTCCCCCATGGGAAAAACAAAATTAAGTGCAATTAGGATACACAAATCAGTGCTCCAGATAAAACATAACATAAATTATCTGCTATGCAAACAAACAGGATAAACATAAAGTTGCCCTACTGTTGCTATTAATAAATTAAAACACTTAAAAAGGAAGAATTATCAGCTTGCCTGCGATAATTTTCCATCTGGAACCAAGCAGTCCTACAAGTACATACAAATACCAACTAGTTATGTTTTGGAATAGTAATTATCCACTTAAATTTTAGTCAGATGGAATTGAAATTCATTTCTAATTACATACATAAGTCAAGGTACAGCCAATTAACTGATTTGTAAGTAGTGTTTTCTAATGGTAGATGTTTCTGCTAACATAAAAAATATTTTCACACATAAAAAACGGCTGCTTACCTCTGTGTATGCTTGGCACATGGACTCATACAAATTCTGATGCTGATGAATTGCAGCTTCAAGAACCATTATTTCCGATGGAATAGTCATGTTTTCACAGGCCTGATTCCAACTTGATACATTTTCAACATACTAAAATAAACAAAACATTTTTTATTATAATCTGAATTTAATTTTACAATATTTTGAAAACACCACAGAATTTCAATCTTTATTTACCTTCTTTCCAAAGACCAATGCATTTTCCATTGTAAAAGATTAATAATCTACTTAATTATCACACCAACAAAAAAATTTCAGTACTTTGATATGTTTAATATGAAAATGGAAAGGAAACAGAGGAATCAATTACAAAACTCACCTCCTCCGCCTTGTGATGAAAGAGTACTGATAATGCCAGCACTGCAGTTCTTTCATCAAGACCAGCAGCAAATTGTTTCCATGTTCGATCAAGACGTGTTGCCACTCCTCTAATATGTTGGGCAGCATAATGATTGCTTTCAATTAGGCGAGATGCAACAGTCAAAATTCTGTCGATATTAACATACACATTCTGAAATACAGGGAAATCAATTGGTTATATAACATCTATATCAATGGCACCTTTTTTTTACTAAGGAAAGAACAAGGGAAAAATACAAATTAAAGCATTCATTAAACTCATTTACTAAACACTGTTTAAAAAATGCGTGAACATTTGCATAAAGTTGTGAAAAACAGGACAAGTTTACAATTGTAACTGTATTTGCACTCTACAAAACAGTTAATAGATTAAATATAAATACAAACTGCATTAAACTGGTATAAAAACAAACTCCATTTTAGTTGTACAGGAAGAACAAAATCTGCAGTTTACATCATTAATTGACCAGTAGATTTAAGATTTTTAGGAATGTACCTATTTTATTCTTCTGTTGACACTTGATATTAATTAAAACAGATTTCAAGGCTTTACAATATCAAGGAACAACCTTTTCTAGGGCCTAAAAATGTCTGTTTAGTGAAACTCAATCTGTGAAGAATAAACTTGAAAATGTTCCTAGAAAGAAATTCAGACTAAAGGTGAAATTGCATCACATAAAAATTTCTGATTACTCTGGCTTCACTCTACATTAGAAAAGGAAGATACAAATAACATATTATTATTCCAACATTAATATAAATACCACTTAGAACTGTTAAAACTGAAGTCCATTTTCCGCACATAAAAATAATACAAGTCAAAAAAGCCCTTTATGTTTTAGCATTTACTTTTCTATCACTATTCTTTTAATAATTCATGCACTGTTCTTAATACAACAGTTTGAAAGAAAATGAAATTTACATTGAAAAGTTACTTTCAGGTTAATTTCTACTGTTTATTGAAGAAATTATACAGCCTATTATTGTCTTTTAGAACCTGTTTTAGGTACCTAAAAATGAGATGCTGAAGCCTAAATATCCAATCTCTATTAATCAGTCACCACAGATATTCTCTCATTTTTACACCAGTAACAGATTAATGAGTAAATGATCAAACTGACAATCTGCAACGCAAGATATATACACACAAGAGTTGTGAAACAATCAGTAACTAACAATGTTTGTTAAATTTCTTAATATAACAGGCCATCGGAAGAACATATTTATACAAAATTCACAAGGTGGTACATATCAGGTTCTAGCTAATATCAGCTGGAGCAGGAAAAAGTGCAAAACAAATCAAACTTAATGGTGTGTTATGATCAGCGTATGCTTTAGAATTAAATTTTAAACAAAATATCTAGATTCATAACAAATATAGCAATTTAAAATGAATAGTTGGCTGAAGATCAAATGCCAGATATGTCAAGCAACACCATTACAATAATTCACTTCTACATAAAACAGTACTATTACAACACATTGGATGAAGGTTGCAAGCAAGAAGTCCACATACAGCACTTGAGAAACACTAGTATTTGGAAGAAGTGTCCTAAATTAATGAGAATAAAGATGACTTACTGCAATATCCCAGATTACGTTGAGCACTTTAACTTCTATTATAAAAGACATTTTTGAAACACTTGAAAAGTCTGTCACCTCAAATTGCTTTCAAATCGATAACTTGCAATACAAGATAAACAAAAACATTAACTTCCATTGAATCTCTCTGTGTAGTGAAATCAAGGAAATGCAATAGTAGCATTTTCTTTACTTGTGAAGTGCTAAGAGGGAAAAACTATTATCTTGGAAAACAAATTCCTTTATGCATTTATAATCACTTCAATAAATAAATAAAGACAGAAGATAAGAACTTTTTCCCAATTACAATTCTTTATGAACCTATATTAATCTTGTTCTTGATAACTATCACAAAACAGTTGTCATTGCCTTTTTAAATGTCTTGTAGATTGGTTAAGTTACAATAAATAAATTAATGATCAAAAGAAAGTATTCGGGACTTACCAAGTTCTAAACTCACAATACCATCTTGTTTTGTGACAAAGTTCTTAAAGGTCAGTTTTTTGAGACAGAAGCCAAGCAAATTAAACTCATGAAATATACATAAAACGACCAATTTCACTAGCCTTTCTATGAAATCTTTAGGAAATCTGACTTAGAATGTAATCATTTGATACATTCAAGTTAATCCCAATATACAGCCACGTATTCCTTTAAGTAATAGCACTCGAGTAATAAAGCAGAATGGAATGAATGATAGAAAGAATAAAATACAAGAAATGAGCTGGCTATGGCTTGAAAAAAAAATCTTACTCTTTTGTCCTCTATTATCTCGCAAGGTGCCTTATTTCAGTACACTTTATATTTTTTCATTCCCAAAATGTCCAATCAAAATGTAAATAAAATGATTTATAAAAAACTGAGCAAAAATATGTTATATACTTATACAATATGAATATAATTAACAGGCTTAATTCTTATATATAATTTCACCACCACGTCACCTTTCCTTGGTGACAATTATATATATCATATCGGGCAATACATCAGACCTAAGAACCTGTTCAAAGAATTGGTTGTCTTGGTAGCTCAGTGGTTAGAGCAACTGGGCATAAAGCATAAGACCTGGATTCGAATCCCAGTTGGGGTGACAATTCTTTGAACAAAATTAAATAATTCTTATAATTTAAATCTGCAATTCCTACAATTTGAAATAAATACCATTCATTCCTATTATGTCATTTTTATCTCCATTACTTTAATCTTCTCCCTCACAAACCACATCTTCTAATCAATACATACAGAGTAGGATATTAGAAATATTAGTGTACTAGAATACTAGAAATATTATATCTCATTTTCAATAAGGTAACAAAGTTTGTTTATTAGCATTTATATGTGCTATAAGAAGCTTCATTATAGTTCTAGTGCTTTAATGAATTTATTTAAGCACTATCACATATTGATATTGACTTTATAAAACTCTTTTTCAAAGACAAAAGAAAGATGGTGATGTTAGTGGACAAAAAATATTTTATTGCACAATGTTGCTTCAGATTAAAAAAAGGTTTTCACATGATCTTGCTGCCCGTCGTAAGTGGCGAGGTTTGGCACTTTTGTATGATCATCACCTGACACGCCCACTGTGCAGGTCAATATTTCTAAAGCGAAGCTCCTCCCCTCTCCCATAATAATGGTTCCATTCAATGGGCATGTCTGGCGATGACCATGCTACAGTGCTACATTTCACCCAATAGCCTTTTCTCATACAATCTTTCACAAAGAAGGAGCCATGTTTCAATGAATCCATAAAGATGGTAATGAAACAAATCATGATTCATAATACAACCATTTTTATCCAATTATTAAAAGAATAACAATTGCAATATGTAGTATTTCAAACTGTTTTTATGATTTATATTGGAAATTTATATTTATATAACTCTAGGGTGGCTCATGGGCAGTGTGTTAGCTTCTCATGGTGTGATACTCAGTCCCGGTCAGGGCAAAAAGAGAAGAAGTAGAAGAAGAGAGACAGAAGAGTTGTTGTACCTTTCCTTTAAAATTATTTCAGTTGCTGTAGTTGTGTGACAAAGAAAAGCTCAGGCACACAGAGTTTGCTAGTTACAGTGAAGGGAATATGTCGTTTGCCACATGTCTCTCTTACTCCCGCAAGCATGGGAATTAAACTAGGCCTAGACATGGAGGCCACAGGTAGCTAACAGGCAAAGGTGAACTATCAACCCAAAATGCCAAATACATTTAGTATAAAATTAAAATTGTTTGATAATGATGAAATATTTATGAAATTTAAATGGTTTGGAACAATGTATCAAACATTCATAACTACCCAAACAAAAATAAAATAAGTTAAATTAATTGTCATCAAAGATATGTACCCAAAGAACATTAAACAAATTATACATTTTATTATATTATTTACCATTTCAGGCAATTAAGTCAGGAGCAATACTAAAATATAATGATATTTGTCAACAAACTAAAGGACATTTAAAAAATACACAATTCATAAAAACTAACAAGATAAAAGCGAAAATGATATTGATGATGATAATAACAATAACAACAACAACAATAATAATAATAATAATAATAATAATAATAATAATAAATAATATGCAATAAAGTAAAATGTAATAAAGATGTGAATGTGTCTATTCTAAGATTTTACATGTCCAAAATATACAAAGATTAACAATTTAACCAGTACAATCACGAGCAACACAAACTCAGCAGTCATAAGGAAATGGCCACATAACAAAAACTGTATTGTAACTAATTTTCCCTTGTCAGGGCAATTTCCTGATTAAATTAAACTAACAAAAGTTTAGGAAAATTAGGAAATGTGTAAAATGGAAATTCTAGAGAGCCAGTGCACAACAGCTGGTATCAAGCACATGATAAATTTTGCAGGAGAATGAGGTTGATTCTTCAAGTGTTTCAAATGAACATTTATAATTTAACACATATAACACAAATTTTACTCCCTATAGCTGATTTAATTGCTAATCCTACAAATATCACTATTTTATAGCTATAATTATTATCACTATTGTTTCATTACTTCAGAGAAATTATATTTCAGTTGTTTACATCAGAGAAGTAATCAATTGAAATATAATACAATAGCCATGTTGTTATATCAACTGTTTCAAATTTTTTTCTCCAGATCATGACATTGTTTTCATTAGGAACAATAGAAAGGCCTTTATAAGACAAGATAAAACTGTGAATTTGATTAAACTCTTAAAAGAAAGAGTCAGCTGACAATACATCATGTCAAAGTGAGATACAGAAATGTAACGAAAACTGAAATAAATGACCAATAAATTCAAATTCAAATAGTTCTTACCTGGCATACAATTATTCTGGGCTTAAAGAAATAATATAGTAATGAGAAAGGTAAGTTTTTATTTTACGTGAAACATGTACGATTAAGAACTTACATGGTTTTTCCTACTCTTTCAATAACCACGATATTTATATACACTTCACTTCACAATTGCAAAATATTAAGAACATTTTTTTTGACATTAAAATAATAGTACAAACTATAATTCTTTCCTTTAATATAGAAATTTCAGGTTCTTTGGCATTGGAGTCTATTATTAATAGCAGATATTCTTTTGAGCTAAGAGATTGACGGAAAACAGGTTTTAGTTCAATCAATTTCTTTCCACAATTTTGTTTCGTGATGTTTTGTGAAATCAATAGACAGATTTTTTTTGAAGTTAAGTTGTACTTTTAAATAATATTGTTCAAAAACTATTCAAAGGCCTAGCATTTTATCAGTTTGGAACTAAATACTATATTTATTAGAGTTTACCATAGACATTTAATACAATTTATTGTCAAAGCTTGAAAGTATTTAAAAAAGTGAAATAAAAAAAAATATCTTGGCAAAAACATTTCTGTGATTTGAAAATTTCAAAAAAATATATCTGTCAATTTTGAATGTGTTGTAATACTACCATTTCTCTTCAATTTAAGCCCAAACACTTAGAATCTTAGGAGATGTATTTTAAGAACTGAATATTTAAAACGATCCGTCATTCCGACACGTTAAAAATGACTGTATAATGACAGTGAAATAGTAAGTAAAGGGAAAAAAATATTTCAATGGAACCATAAGATACTAAATTTGAAGCAGTATATCGAGTTGCTTTGCTGACTATGTTTATTCTCTCAATAGGGCAGGAGATACTATAATCAGCATGATTTTGCCACTAAAAACAATGGTAAGGTAAAAATCGTGGAAAAGACATATTTAATTCTAATAACTTATTCCTAAGTATTTTAGATGAAAACCTGTAGATACGATCAGTTGCAACAAATGAGGAAAAAGTTGGGCTATTTGCTTACGGAACAACCTGAATTCAAGTCAGTTTTAAGTTAATTCTCTTCTTAATAGAGAGACAAAAGTAATTTATCATTTGATTTTCTAGAATAAGAGAAAATTATGAAAATGATACATCAAAATAATTGAAGAATACTAATAAGTATATATTACTAAATACAGACTAGATGGTAGGGAGAAAAAATATTTCAAAATAGGCAAACAAAAAAGACATTACAATTATTCAAAACAGGCTCTAAAATAAGCAAGAAAAAATATTGTATTAGATATAATGAAATACTTCATTCTTGTTCTGATTCAACACATTAAAACAAATCTGGCTTTGATGGAATCATAAGTCTCCAATGTACAAATCTGACAGACTAAATTCAAGAAAACCTTTTAAGTTTTTGTAATCTGACTTTCTGCTTTCAGACAATAAAATAATTATATTTCATGTGCCAGGACCTTGTAATACGATTCTCATGTTAATATTTAAATATCAAGACATACATCACTCAGTTTTCAGTCATAAAATTAGATCACACATAAATTAATGTTACCCCAACCGGGGAGACTATTATTCCAGAGATATTCCTAACAATGAAATATAATACTTATTAAACCATTTGTTATTTTTGGAACCTCATTATGACTAATTTCAACATTTAATAGGCTTGTAAACACATTAATTCTGATTTGGTTTATTTGAAACCAAGTTAATTTTTTAAATATCTGTTTTATAAAAATGCACTAATATTTTACATGAAAATCATATCAGAAAAGTGAAAAAATATACAAAATTGAAAAAGAAAAAGTGAAATTTAATGAACAACTATGTATTATGTATCTAAAGTATTCCTTTATATTTCCAGAAAACAACTTGTGGATTGAAAGAGTAGGCTTTTGAAGCAACAAATTTATCGAAATTACACTCTTGTATCCTACAGTTAACAGTTAACAATAGTTCAGAGATTAGCTAACATTACAGAGATTGCAGGAATTCAAGCCAGAAATTTACTTCTAACATTCACAGAAATTAGGTCTAAAACAGTAAACTTAAATCAGGAAAAATTTTCTTTCAACTATTGTGAATCCACTGACTTGCTGTGAATGTGCTTGGAGTCAAAAACAAGCAAAGAGAAAATTAACAGATTTATCACAAAACAAGAGATTAAATGATACAAAGGAAACTCAAAATTATACTACATTTAACAATGATGCCCTGAAATCCATTTCTCATCCCCAGTCGAGTGTTCACAAGTGCATTTTTTCAACAGTGATGGGATTCCGTTATACATCTATTTATTTTAACAAGGATTGATGTATAACAAAGGAAAAAATTCAAAAGTTATGAACGGAAGGATGAACTTACCATTGAGCTCATGGTAAAGTGGTTATGCTCTTCTTGAAGTTCTTTGGCTACCTGATATGAATGCCCTATTTCTACATAGTTCATGAGAAACACATCACGGTTATGGCAAATCCAATCAAACATCTGTAACAGAAACTGGTTGAAATGAATTTGTTCTGTACAAAATCAGAAACTAAAATGTTTATATCTAAAACAAATATACCTTTTCACAATCCTGTTCAAACAACCTGAGTTGAAAACACTGATCTAATTTTACTTTCTTGTGTTGCCATAAAGTTTTTAAATGTTGCTGAGATGAACGTACAGCCTCCACATTTTGTAGGATTTGAGGCACTGATGCTAGGAGATCTGGGTTTGACACAACAGAGCTTGCTTCACTGTCTCGACCCGAATAACCAGAGTCATACCCGCTGTTCGAGTCACCAGATAACCTACACAATAATATTTGATTAACCATCATAGTATTGTAAAAAGAATGTGCATATTGTCAATATTAATTTCATAATCAATAATTACTAAAATTGGAATTTCCATACTATTTTTTTAATGAATGTACTATGAGAAATACTAATTATTATATTTCTTAAATTAGAAAACATCACATAATATACAAAAATCACCCACGAATTAAAATCTTTAATCTTTCAAAAGCTTTATAATGTTATTACCTCTGCAATAACCGTTGACCAATGAGATCAATTTCTTCAACAGGCGCTTTAGTAATTTTCTTTTTCATCTCATTATGGAGATCAATGGCACGTTTGGCTCCTATAACATCATCTGCAAAGTCATTTCTACTTAAGTCTTCTTGTAAATCATCCAGTCTGTCTAAGAGGTCAGCTGCTTGCCATACAAAATCTTCTAATGCCTTCAATTAAAGAAAATGATGCTCATGTCATTATCAATTTGTAGTACCCAATAGAAATTTCATTGCTCTCATTTTACATACCAATCTCATGTCAATCCATTGAGCGTGATCATAATGCAAAGTTCCTTCTAAATCTCCTGTCAACTGTGTAGTATCAATGATCTTTGGCAGTGCTTCTAGACTGATCATACTCGTCTGAAAAAGAGTGGAGAATTTGAATTATGTACACAAGATATATACAAAATAAGTCTAAAAAAATTGTTAAAAAAATTTCATACAAAAATAAATAATTATAAATCATTTAAAACTTTGGTGTAAGACATACAATTTTAATGTCAATATAAATAAAAAATTGATAAATTACATATCCAGAAGATTATTAACAAGAGCATTTTCCAGAAGCCATTCTTGGAAAGTTAGTTTAGGACTATAATTTTATTTATTCCAAATATTTCACTTGCTCCTTTGCAAATGCAAAATCCAAGTTTGTTAACAAAAACAATAAATGTGAATTGATAAAGGAGCACGCTTTCACAGAAATGGCTACACAAACTCTCAGGAAATGTCCTGCCCACCCGCAATCATAATACAGAATATTTTGTCTTTATTTTCAAGCTTTGGGTCGGTTCATGCTGTTACCATATATGGATCAAATGTCTTGGCTAACACTTCAAGAAATTTTTGTAGTTAAAGCTGAGACTTCTGAGATTTTATATACCTGTTGAACACCAGTGAGGGAGGAATTGTCTTCCAATGAGGGGTGTAATCAGAAATGTCACTCGTGTAACTATGTCACATGAAATTTTCCACTATATACTCAAATTTTTTGACAAAAAGCGATCATCTTTGATCCCTACAAACTCTAGAACTTTGTAATATTTATCCTTAACCAAACTGTACAGTACAATAGAAAATATTTGGTGATTGTTTTAAAAATATAGATATAATGATGTTTTTAAGGATTATAAGGATGATTAAAGAAACTGTCATTCTTCGAAAAAATTGACATTTTTTATTTAGTTCCTTTTTTAATAAGATGTTTAAATCATAATTTTGCCCCTTTTGCATATATAGTGCAGAGAAAGTTATCTAATGCTGCAAAACGTCAATCTCGAGATTTTTATGGAAATACGTGTTTTGTTTACCTGAAACCGCAAAAGTGTGATTGTTCAAAAATATATACTAAGATATTCAAAAATAACTATCATGACTGCCACTCTATCCTATGTCTATTGTCACTCTATCTATAGACACACACACGGGGAGAGAGAGAGAGAGAGAGAGAGAGAGAGAGAGAGAGAGAGAGAGAGAGAGAGAGAGAGAGAGAGAGAGAGAGAGAGAAAGAGAGAGAGAGAAAAAGAGAGAAAGAGAGAGAGAGAAAAAGAGAAAGAGAGAGAGAGAGAGAAAAAGAGAAAGAGAGAGAGAGAGAGAAAAAGAGAGAGAAAGAGAGAGAGAGAGAGAGAGAGAGAGAGAGAGAGAGAGAGAGAGAGAGAGAGACAGGGGTGGTGATAATAATACGATATCTAATATCTATTCTTGAATATTAGAACTTGAAATTAAGTCATGAACAGGTTGTATACTTTTTTCAAAATGTGAGTTTTTATTTGCAATTTTGCATCTATTTAGGTGATTTTTCCAAAACTATCTTAACAAAATTTTCTAAAAAAAAGCTCAATATTTTTTCTTTAATGACCTTTTATCAATAGAGCACACAGAATTACAAACAAAGTATCAGGGCAAGGTTTAGAATTACACATTAGAATTTTCAAAAATTGTAATGTAATTTTAATTTAAATTATATGTAATTTGTTCTGAACTTCTCCCACGACGTTAATATTTCTTGTCTACGACGAGACGTATTTCATTATTTAATACTTTTTGACACAAATGCTTCAAAAGACATTGTATGAAGTTTTTCGAAATCTCAAAAGTTTTGGAGTGGGGTTAGTCCAAAACGAGCCGTATTTTTAAGAATCGCTCAAACGATATTTTCTCAAACCCGGCTCCAAATATCCCTCCGAAAATTTATTTATGAGGTTTTATTCTTCTCAGAGTTTTCGGAAGCCTCACTTTAAAAATAAAAATAAAAAAAAAGAAACCGAACAATTAAGAGAATGTGAAAACAAGTACTTCTTTTTTATAAAACACAATGTCCACAACATTCATATTTTATATTTTCTATAGGATCAACGAGTTTTTGGAGAAATAAGTTCATTTCTAAATAAGATAATGGAAATTTTTAAAGTAAAAGAAAGTTTTGTGCATTGTTGCCAAAACTGCCCATTCTGCAACGAATTATACTGATCATTCGAATGTACAGATTGCGCAATGTGCTTAGCACTTTATTTGCCGTGCAAGATAAGTCAAAGTTATTTATACAATGGTTTTAGAAAAAATTAGGGATGCTACAAGAGTACATAATTACACTTATTACTACGGGGCGGATATTGATGACCTAAAACATCGCCAAAAAGATCAATAAAATGATCCTAAAATGCTTTTAAAATGCCGTGAAACCAAAGAAAAATGACGTTAAAATCGATGAAATCAGCAATAAATGCTTTAAAAATTAAAGAAAATGTAAACAAATTTTATTATTCGAAATCAATAAAAAAATCCAAAATAATGACCTATAAAAATGGGTTCATTTCCTTTTGTTATAACAAAAATTAATTTCTATACTAAACGGCTTTGTTTTAAAGTGAAAAGAAAAGACATTTCATTTAAATCCGCCCACTACATAGTACCTTCTCTAATTATTAGTAACTATTACATAATTTTACACTTCCACTGAAACCAAGTTCTTTCAAGGTCACGACTCGAAAAGAGATGTCCATTGTCATCCAATCGAGAGTTGCAATACCAAAAATTAAGCCGTAACGAAGTTCGCGATTCAATGACAGTGTCCCCCTCTCCCGCCAGTTCGTGATCTTGAAAGAACTCACTATGTTAAACGGAGTGTATATTTCTAGATGAAACACGTAAGGGTATTTCAAGAGCGCAAAACATATCTGGCGCGAAGTTGTGTACTTTGGTTACGCCGGCGACATTTTAACATCTCCGAAGCCAGAGTCACAGAAAATAATGTAAAAATGGTTCGGTTTTAGATTTCAGAAAATATTTTCAACGTAATGGGACCTACGCTATTTTTATAAGCGTGCTTTGATACATTCAAGCAAAAACAAAATAAATTAAAAAACAAACAAACAGTGATGGTACATCACATACTTTCTCGAATTATTTGTAACGACTACGCAACATAAAACTGCATTAACCTGAAAAAGTGTTTCCAAACCACAGATTTTTTTCTCCGCATGGGGATTCGAAATGAAATTCTTAGAGTAAGCTCATTTTCGTTACCCCTACACCACCAGTATCACCTTCCTGACGCTTTACAAAATAGTTAAACGTTTGCATTTGCAATTTTCAAAAATTCAAAAATTTTCATTTACATTATTTCATGATCTAGTTTTAAAGAACAGATTTCATTAAGGAAAAAATCTCTTACTGAAGATCTGCAATTTTACTTTTTTGTTTGCAATTTTAAAAATATAGAATTCGTTGAAAAAGAGACCTGCACCATTTTTAAGCATCCTTTGCTCTATCCGAGGGAAAATAAAGAAACAAATTGGAGCCGTATTCAAGAAAAAATATTTTATAAATTACGCAAAGCAATTATTAACTTCAGGCAAAATTTACGCGAAAAATTGCTTGCGTTTTTAAAAAAAATTGTACATGACCTTATTTAAAGATCTATTTTTTAGAACAGATTTAATTAAGAAAAAATATTTCATCAATATTGTAGCGGTATTATAATATTCGTATTATAATATAGAAAATAGTATCCAACTGCATCTCTCGTGACAGAGTCTCTCCAGCAAAAGAGGTGTGGGATATTCGAATTCGCATTTTTTGAAACACTCCATCTATACCAACACTTCTATCATAATGGTAGTCGGTTGCAACTAACACGACACGCGGTGAAATATTACACTGAAATCTTATCCTAGGCTATAGAAACGTAATCAAACACCAATAAACGCTTACCCTTTGTTGTCTCTCCTTGGAAGTCAGAGTAGCGCTTCGCCAGTAGAACGAATGCATATTTCCCCCGCCGATGCACGGGCGTATAACGTACTGTGCTTTTTTTCCTTTCTTTTTTCTTATTTAAAAAAATCTGCGTTTTGTAGGCAAGAAGTTGCCGTTTCATCGTTTAGGACTTTTATTATTAAATTGATTTTTTTCGTGTTTCCGGGCGTGTCAACGGCTTTGGTCATTAGTCCCGTAAGTGTAGTGCATGTTTGTTCTCGGGAGAGGGCGGTGATCTTCCTCCGCTGGATGGCGAGATCCGGCGCAAACCTACAGTCGGCTAGTGGGGTTTCCCCCTAACCAGGACTCTCCCACCAGCGGGACACCACCCCAGCCGGGACAAGCTTTAAGCTCCCGACCGGTCTCCCGGAATATGTGGTTGTGTAGTGCATGTTAATGTAAGTGTGTGTGTAAGGGGAGAGGATAGGACAAGGAAGAGGGAGGACAGATCGCGCGCGGTCCGTGGCCCGTTTGGTAGGGTACTGCTCCGGCATTCGCCTGGTGTTGATTGGAGAAATGAGCTACCGCTCCCGGTTTATTATTAGAGCTTTTCCTATTTCTCAATAATAGGGTCATCTTTGAACGCTTATCGGTTGTTTACAAAACAATTCGAATCCGTCGCCATGTGTAATCGCTTCGTGGAAACTCCGGTAATCCCTTCCAGGCCTGCTCGTAATACATTGCAATCTTATTAGAGAGATTTTGCACGCCATAGCGGGCAGCACTATCGATCTTCTGCGCATGCGTAGATGCACTAAAGTGTTGCGAAACTTGAACTGCGCTTGCGCAGAAGATAGTACTTTAACGTTCGAGGATGCACAAACTATCTATTTTAGTATTTGTCGCTGTAGTTAACTGCTATGTAAACGGATCAACATAGTGAATAGTGAAATTGGATCAATTAGTTCTTAAAAAAATAGTGGTGTTAAAACAACATGTACTACTTACTCGTCGGTATTTTCAAGCTAAATTACGCGAAATGTACTCAAAGTTTCGAAAAATTGTACATGACCTTATTTCAAAATCCATTTTTAAAGAACATACTTCAGTGAGGGGAAAATATGTATCTTAAATATTTTATTTGTAGAAAGACTTCGAAACAATTTTGAACTTTTGCAATTTTTGAAAAAACAGGATTTTCAACAAACATGAAAACTACACAATTCTATTAAACATCCTTCACATTATCCATCAAAAATTAATAAAAAACGATGGAGCAATTTTTTGAAAATTAAGAAAATGTCCCAGGGGCTTCATTACAGACCCTCCCAATTAAAATATCTGTTTTAAATTCAAGGGGCCGCGACACCATCAAGATCAATTGGGGAAAATCAATTTTGGAGAAAATCGGCTGAACGGTTTAGCCGCTAGCGTTGTTCACGAACGGACGGACGGACGGACGTTTTGGCGTCATTCGATTTCTCAGTATCAAGGACCCACAAAACGGATTCTGGCTACACCACACGTTAGAGGTTTTTCCCCCTAAATTTAACAACGGGATTTATCCACTTTTTCGTTACCAGAGCCCTGTAATAAGAGTTTTTCTGCCGAAAATTTGCCGTTGTTTCGCGTAGCATTACATAACTTTCTGTCTACTTCGAGCGAGAAAGTAAAAAGGTGAAAAAACTAAACTTGCAGAAAATAATGTTAATATATTTGTAACCACATGTAGGATTAGTTCTGAAATATATATAAAAAAAAAAACTTTCATATTGCTGGGATCCGCCGTTGAATACCACCGCCCGTCATTGGTGCCTGTCCTCTGGGCACAGGAATGGCATTGGTATGCGACTGTTCAGGATCCAATTTTGAAAGATATATTTTATCAGGAAAAAGTATCTAGCCTCAATAATGCACCGTATTATAAAGCGCGTTTTTCTCTCTAACAGGAAAAAATGTACAGAAATTATTTCGAGTAATTTTGATAAAATGTTGCAAATGTCTTAGGTGCTTCGTGTAAAATGCCCTTCAAAATTAAAAGAATTATTTCAAGTTTGTCGGATAAGTTCAGAGTCTGAACCTCAGATCGATAGGGTAATAGACATTTTGAGAAAACCGTGTGTACTGTTTTGGCGCTAATATTCACAAATAGACAAACATTTTGAAAAAAAAAGACTAACTTTTTGTAGTCAGAGAACTGTAAAACATGTCTTCTGAAAAAATTTCGGCATCGATATTTTGCAGCATTGCATAATTTTCTCTTATACTACACTTATATTCCGAATATACGAGAAAGGTAAAAGTAACACCGTTTAATGTTTTGCGAATAGTTTAAGGTTATATCTTTGGGTAGTTATTTGTATTTAGTCCCGTGTGTATGTCCCGAAAAGGGCAATTGGCCTCAGTGCCGATAGATCCTCGGGTTCCCAGAGGGTCACCCAACCAGGAACCCGCGATGTCTCGAATTCGCTTAACCTTCGTGACTTCATGTAGTTAATGAATTCGACCAGCGACACTGATTTGGCGGTGGTGGCCTTTCAATAGAACTATCCCAGCATTCGCCTGAATGATCGAGAGAAACCATGGGAAATTCCGGTTAGGATGGCCGGCACGGGGATTGAACCCGGGTTTCCTGAATGCCAAGTCAGTGCGCTAGGTCCTGTGCCACTTCGCTCGGTATTTGGGTAGTAACTGAAGCGAAAAAACAACAATATTTTGCTTTTGTGGACTACAAAATGCCGTAAATAGACAATATCAATGTATTTCTCCCACGTTAAAAAGAAAGTGTGACGAAATTTCACACATGGATTCGCGAGTTGATAAATAAAAGTGAGTAAATTGTGCGCAGCATTCGTGAATCTGATCGGGAATCGAACAAACTCTCCGTCATATTTCACATTGCCCTTAATGGAGATAAGATAACACAGCCCCTCCCCCCACACACAAAGTTGTCAGACCCAAAGACTTGACACATGTTTCTCTATGTATTTCAACGCGCTGAATCCGAATTGGAAGCCAGAATTGCGCCATCACCCTCTAGTTTTTTAAATCACTAAAAACCATCACTAAAACATTGTATTTTTTTGTTTTCACGGGGGGGGGGTTGTTGACAGACCCAAAGTCTTTATGTTTCTCAATGTATTGGAGGGTGGTGATGGAATTCTGGCTTGAGATTCGGATTCAGCATGTCCACATACATAAATACGTGTCAAATCTTAAGGTCTGACAAGAACCCCCGAACAAAACCCAACAATTCAACGACTTTTTTTGCTATTTAAAAAAATTGGAAGGTTGTGGCGCAATTCTGGCTTCAGATTCGCACTCAGGGCGTTGACATATATATAAAGAAACATGTGTCAAGGTTTTGGGTCTAACAACAATCCGCAAAAACAAAAAGAAATACAATGTCAGGATCTTTTCTTGCGATTTTAAAAAAACTGGAGGATGATGGGGCAATTCTGGCTTCAAATTCGGATTTAGCGAGTCGAAATACATAGAGAAACATGTGTCAAGTCTTTGGGTCTGATCTTTGTCAGTCTCTTTGTCTTTGTCTGGTCTTTGGGTAATTTTTTTTAATGCCTGTGTAATTGTCAAGTTTGAAAATTCTCCATCTGTTTAATATTGGACGCTTTTATGGTAAATGTTCGCTTCCTGAGATCCTCCGGAAATAAGAAGCTTTAGCATTTGGATCAATGACCTCCATCTCGATTACAGTTTTCTTCCAGTTTCCCTGATCCCTTGAGTAAATGCTCAGAATGCCCTTGCTTTGCTTCACGACTTAGATGTAACTTCACCATCTAGCCATGTCTTGAAGAGTTCAGTGGGAAATGTAGTTATTGTAACGTATTGTAGGGCTACAGCTAGCAACCGCCAGGGGCCAGGCAGGATGTGACACGCCGAGGTATTCTGAGAAATCCTAAGAGCTAGGGAAAGGGATGCCCAAAGTGCGGGACAGCGCATTTTTGCCGCGTGCCGCGTGACAAGTTCTTGGAATCCATGGAAATGGATGTCCAAAAATGCCTGGCAAAGCGACTAGCGCGGGCCGTGTGCAAAACCCAGTGACGTTTCAGGTCACGTGGGTGGTAGCTATATAAGAGAGAACGCAGAGCGTGGGGTTTGTTGAGCTGAGTGGGAACCCTCGTGCGAACGCACAAAATTTGCGCCCAGGGCGGTGCGGAGCCGAGCTAGGCTCGTGCGGCAACCCATGTGTTGGGACGCCGTTGTGGACTATATCCACGGGTGACCGAGGTCGCCGGAGCTGTCTGCTGTGTGCGGGAGGCTCGCTGAGGAGTGGCGCGGGCCACGAGTCAGTCATATTATTTTTAAGGATCGCTCCTGCGATCAGGGAAGTAAACATCTACCAGAGCTGAGTAACTTAAATCATTACTGTACATATTGTGAATAAACCTGTACATATTTATCATTGAAGCTCGTGTCTGTGATTATTGTGTATTCCCACGACGTCACATTATTCAAATTATCGTTCTCAATGTTCTCTCGGGATTAAGTCGATTCCTTCACGAAGAGCAGCACGATGAGGAATAATATAACAAATCTATACCTGATTTACCTTTGCAAATAGTTTTTATTACACCACAGCGAAAATTTCCTTTCAATTCGGGCCAAAAACGCTCTTTATTCAGAATTCATCTAGTATGTGGGTTAGGGTAGGGATCCCAGAATTTAAGAAAACGTGCACACAATACACTTCTCTCCAAAGTACGTCATACACATTTTAAACTGTTTTTGACGTTAAAATATAAGCAACAAATTATATTTTTTAAATATAAAATATTAAAAAAAAGAAGTAAAAAAGAAAGAATATTTTGGCTTCGACACTGATTAAACTCATAAGCCTAAACAACTTCTTCGTTCTGAGAATATCAATGGTACCCACCTCGAACTTGTACTTGTGACTACCCAGCGAGAAGCGCTGCTTCTGCCAGAAGTTATCCGGCTTGATGACGTAGACGGCGTGCACGGACGAAGCGAAGTGCTCCTGCAGCACCTTTAGGATGGGTTTAGCGGTGTTGCAGGTCGCGCCTCGCATGTCAATGACGGCCGTGAAGCCTTGTTCTCGCACCTCCTCGCTGCAACAGAACAGAAACAGAGATTCAGTAATGATCGGGAATATTTCCTCGAAGTATTTTCTAATTAAAGCAGAGTACACTAATTATTTTCCGAAGAGATTGACCATTCAAGCTTCTCTTAAGGCAAATCAATTCAAAACAGTTTACGGACAATAAACATTTTCTCTTCTTGGGATCTTAAATGAATGACCACTCACAAACCTCGGATGTTTTATAGTGAATTGTAAAAAGGAGGTGTGGGTGATAAGGTACCAAACAAAGATAATATTTTTTTCACCACAGGAAGGATGTCCAGCGTATAGGTTCCTTGACGGCGTTCATTCTACAATGATATTGCAGAAGCACTAAATCAAGTGTTAAGTATGATACATGTATATAGCGAGGCATTAAAAGATTTAGCAGCATTATAAATCACAGTACCTGGTGCGAAAATTTACTGATACATATCGCAAGATATAAAAATGCCCACTGAAACACTAAAGCAACGGAAAAAAATGTTTGTTAAGGTTATCTTAATCTACTAGATAAAATAGTTCCTATTGAAAGCTTAAAAAAATCACTTAAAAATATTTTCGGCTCTGTACGAATACACATAAACCTTAAATCGTGTCCACATTCCCAGCGATCCTGAGATCGAACGATGAAATGGTTATTTATTTGCTTCTGAAAAGCAAGCGTAGCTTTGCTTCTATTCCAACGTCATTCTAGGTAATTGCTGACTTGGTGCCTGTATTCACAAGCATGCTCACATCTGTCCAGATATGAGAAATTTACTGGTATATTAGAGATGTCAGTAAGAATGTAAAAGTATCAGGCTTACAAAAGTAGTTATAATACTTGGGAAATAACATGTAGAATGAAAAGGACCAATATAGGCGAGTTCTCCTTGGTGAATCGCACTTTAGTAGACTGGGACGAAGTCTCTGCAAAAGTACGGGAAGAATAAACGCACTATTGTCTTATACTTCTATACAAATTAGACACATCACATGTTCACTTCACATATTTTCTTTTACAACATAAGTCATATAAGATTTAATTTGATACATCGATATAGTCCTATTTCTGTCTTGAGAGAAGCAAGTTCATCATAACTTTCATTAATAATATTTCCACTTACATTACTTTTTATCAAAATAATTTGATATTTCACAAACAATACAATTAGGTAATGGTACTTTAAGTACTACATATCCGATTCATGAAGTTGTTGAGAACTAGCAATTGTTAGAATACATACGCGCGCCGCGGATATGATCAAGTAAATCAAATGTTTCGATTTTATACGCAGATCAGGAAATATCCGTAAAACAAATCTTATCAGTACTTCGAATCCTGTAATATGTGCATTTTTTGGGCGAACAATATCAATCGTTTGTAAAATTTCCAATAAAGATTAAAAAATCTGGCTATAATTTTAATAAGATAATTACTGCTTAGATATTTAGATATTAATTTAGTCAAAAACAGTAAAAAACTGTATGTGGCGTATGGGGGAGAAAATCATTTGCGCACGCTTTCTTGAGTTTCCGAATTCCTTCCCAACAATTTAACTATTAATAGTTGAAAGATGAAATGATAATAATAATAATAATAATAATAATAATAATAATAATAATGATAATAATAAATTTAAAAAAGCGAGAGACTAACATTTCAAAAATGCTTTCTTCAGAATTACATTGAACTGCAAGGTAACCTGCGCAGCCGCCAGAGCTATTACACGCCAAATCACGTAACGACGCTTGGAAACTTTCCTAAGTATCTACGCGATAAGCAGAAAACAACAAATAAAAAATTTTAAAAATTAGAGGCATGATTCAAGTTCCAGCCATCTATACTTCATAACTCCTTGAGTTACAGAATGGTGCAACATATTTCAATGACTTAACAGAACAAATAGAGAATGAGACATCACAGAATAAAACGTTTCTGCGAACGTCTAATGGCACTTTTAGTGTACGAATTAAACTTATAGTATATATATATATATATATATATATATATATATATATATATATATATATATATATATATATATATATATATACACACGTTGGATTTCCGGTTCCATTCTCAAAAGAACTCAGAACTGTTTTTGCATTTTCAAGGTAGTGCAGATCATGACGCACAACCAAAGATTTTCTACGTAAAATGTAGATGTTTAAGAAAACCATTAAATATAGGTATGGGGAATATAAATACGGGAAGTACGGTCGTTACGTACGTGCTCCAAAGACCAAATTGATTTTCCCTTTTGAGGCCTCTTACTTTGATTGTGTGCACCTACGCTTCCAGCTGTAGAGATCAATTGAATGCTTTTGGTTTGGTGAGTTCGGAATAAAGTTTCCAGGACCTCGCCGCCGCCGAGAAAATGTACTAGTAATCAGACAAGTTGAAGTGAAAAAAAGCCAGTTTTGATATTAAAAACCTTCCGAAGTTTGAACCGCCAGGGAACTTAAGAAAGGGGAATCAAGAAACGTGATCTAGACAGGAAAAGGCTAAAGCTTACACAATCTAAACATTTTGTTTTTCACAAGAATGGGAAACAAGTGATTCTGCCTCCGCATCTAGAGAAGAAACACACGCATCAGGTCTCATCAATTCCGATAAGCGAAATCGTCATAAAAACTGCGGTCCAGTGCCAGCACACGGGTGTGCGTCTTCTCTACTCAAGACAGCATACACACGTTCATGATGATGATAATAATAAAATAATAATAATAATAATAATAATAACAATAACAACAACAATAATAATAAATAATAATAATAATAATAATAATAATAATAATAATAATAATAATAATAAAAATAATAATAATAATAATAATAATAGTGTTTGTTAGGGAAATACAAAGAAAAAAGAGCCAAGAGATTTCCGAACAACGAGCACAGGATGCGGAAAAGACAGAAAAGGCGCGGGATAGGGAAGAAAGAGGAGATAAAATCAAACGAAGAAGAAGAAGAAGAAAGTAGAAAGTAGACTTAGATGCGGGAGAATGAGAAAAAAAGTAAGAAGAAGAAAGTAAACGAAGATGATGATTTGAAGAAAGATGACGAGTACGAGAGGGGCAGTTAAAAACAGAACGTTCGGAAACGATTTGAATACAAAACAACAAGAAATCGCAATAGTATTTTTCTGAGATTTATACATCAGGCCTCAGACACGTATTCGAGGCCACTTATGAACGCGTATGAAAACGTTTTGGAGGCAGAACAGGCGCTAGCAATCGCTTAGGTTCAGCGCCTGGCGCTCGACGGCACTGGCCACGGTTGAGAGCGACGCGTTATGCAACAAGGGATGCGACATCGATGCCGATGTTTAAAACAAATCGATGTTTCTATAAAAGTATCGACGTATAAAACAGCGATTAATTGAAGTCGATGTATTTTTGAACATCGATGTTTTGTGCTCTATGTTTTTACGTTTTCGATGTTTTGTCCATGGATGAAAAATTCCCATAATCATAATTTTGTAAAAGTTGAAATATGAAATAATAAGTGATGTTACCATCGTCTGTTTATGTGTTCAAACCACACGAACCACCACCTTTATCGAGCACACTACCCCTCGCCCAAGATGATCCTTATACCCTGGTATTTCCTTCGTCTTCCCTCCTATTTTGTACATGAAGAGGGGTTTGAAACTCTGTTTTCAATTAAATTGTAATTATAAATTAATGTATACGGCCACTGTCATATTGATTTTTGTTGCGCACGAAAGTTACGGGTTATTAAACCAGCTTTAAAACATCGATATTTGAAAACATCGGTGGATTTTAGTTGATGTAATATTACCTATGTCCCAATTATGGACGTCGATGTTTGACAACATCGTTGCATCACCAGACGCAACTTCAAACAACGGATGAGATTGGGAACAGCCGTGATGAAAAGAAACATGGCAGCAGCGGTGGCAGATGGGCCCCCTTGCTTTGCTTCAGGACTTAAATGTAACTTCACTATCTGGACACGTTTTCATCAGTTCAGTGGGAAATGTAGTTACTCAAATTATCGTTTTCAATAATCTCTCGGGAGTAAGTTCGTCCTTCACGAAGAGCAGCCCGATGAGCAATAATATCCCAAATCTATATCTGATTTGCCTTTGCAAATAGTTTTTATTACACCACAGCGAAAATTTCCTTTCGATTCGGGCCAAAACTGCTCATTTCCATCTTTATTGAGAATTCATCTCGTACGTGGGTTAGGGTAGGGATTCCAGAATTTAAGAAAATGTGCACAAAATACACTTATTCCCAAAGTACGTCACACACATTTTTAACTGTTTTTGACGTTAAATAAATAAATAAAGAATATTCTGCCTTCAGCACTGATTAAGGTCAAACGTCACGCGACATTAAGGTCGCAACGCTTACAAAAGACGGGAGGTTTATTGCCATAGATATGTAGACATCCACCTTAATCTACCATCGCCCACTCTAATCTACTTCCCTCATTCTGACGCATACCATTCTAATACAAAAATTGATTTCCCATGTGAGGGGTACGCCTTACGAACCACATTCACCTGAGGTTGTCCCAATAACTTTTGTCATGTATGTAAAACTTAAAATCCCTGAAAGTGTCTAGCTGAACGGGTAGCCAATAAATTTACAAGCTGGCCACTCATTTCCTGGAACAAATTTGCCTGACATTTCCCAATTTTCCTGCATATTAATTTTTTTCTGATAAAATTTGAAATTTCACACTACGTAAAGAAAATATTGAAGCTACCGTGACACAATTGGTCAGCTCTCTGATTTCGACGTGACAAAGTACGAACGAACAATATTTTTTCACCAAATAAAAATTGAGAAAAAATAACGCCGTACTAATGTTTTAAGTTATAATATATAATTTTATAAACCTCGAAAAATTTTCCCTGGCTTCTAATTATTCTTCTACAGAGTCCCTGATTTTTTCCTGACTTGTCCAGAGTAATGAAATTCCCCAGTGTTCCATGTTTTCCAAAAAGAGGCCACGCTGATTTTAAAAAAGGGTATTATCAAAGGCGGCCCAATGAGCCATTCAGGCGCCGGAGGGCCGACGCGCGGCCAATGGTGGGAAGAACAACGCTGGGGTGAGGGGGGCGGGCGCAATTCGTCGATTCGCCCACCCTGGTCCCGGAGTTTTGAATGTCTTCCTGTAGAAAATTTCCACTTCTCATTGTGACCGGAAACTATGCATTTGCCGGTCCCTGATGACCCCAGAGGACTGGGTCAAGGATATATCTCACATGGCAAGTTCCATCCCAGGTTCATTTCGTCACAGGCATTTTGAAACAAAAATGACTCGCGTCTAGTTGCGGGTTCCATCCCTGTCCGAGGCGAAAGAATCAAAGCGGAACGACTTATGAATTGAATTTTAATAGGCGAAAGGAGAAGCAGAACACCTTAGGAAAACGAGATCACACCCGACCTATTAGGTGGAAGACAGATACTCATACAATAACGGATTATATGTCGAGGCTTTTTTTTCTGATCCAATTTTTCGGATGATCGGTGTCTGCCTTTCTACAGGGGTTGGGTTGGACAAATGCAGTCGCTGTTTGGAAAAGCAGACGAGACGAAACCACCTATCTCTGATGGTCTCGGGTACTAGAGTCGCGATCACCCCGTTTATGGTAACCTCTAGGTTATAGGAGATGAAATTTCGGGCGTGAAGGAAGGTAGTACACGTTCATTTTTTTGTGGTAGTGTGTTTAAACAACATACATTAAATTTTTCGAAGTACTTCAAGACACCCTGAACATAAAGAAACTTTAAGAATTTAAAGCATTACGATTTCTTATCAACTTTTTGAGATACTGCTTTTAATTGAATACATGCTTTTGTCTCATTGTTGAATACCGTACACGGTCCTCATGGAGACCAGACGTACTTCGTAATAAGAAAGAATGTTTCCAGTATTTTATAATTAAAACACACGAAATGGGGTTGAATATATTATTTTTATAAACAGTAATATTCAAATAAGGAAAAATAATATTTTTATTGCAATTACCTATTTTTTATTTTGTATAAAACATGTACTAAACTTAATCTACTTCAGTAACAACAAAAATGCAGGTAAAAGAGTCTGAGAAGACAGGTCGAAAACTGTCTACCATAAGGCTCCTAACTTGGGTTTCTCATATCAAAGAGGTAGATTTTCTGAAAAATCCCTGCTTTGGCTTCAAACACAAAACTGTCATATGAGGAGATGATTTGGAAAAAGAGGCGAGACGGTTGCATTGTTGGCCGCGGCTTCAAGTCTGATTCACAGTAGGGAATTGATTGATCGTTCCCTGGGGTAGCTTGAGAGAAGGAAAATCGGACGAGATGCATCCACTTGTCTCGGATGGCCACAGATGCTTGAGTTGGACACAGGCTACAGGCCGAAAGGCTCCGTTCCGATCCAAGACGTCGGAATTTTCAAGTGATTCATTCAAAGTCTGCCCGCAAAGGCGATCTGAACAAAGCAGACAAGACGCACTCGTCGGTCTCAGCAAAACACGCACGCTCCAATCGAGGACCGACTGCCAGATTACGGGTTCCATCCAAAACCGAGAGCGGGAGCGATTTCGCATCACCCCTCTCACGAGTTTGTAAACCAATCATGTTTTCTTCACTTGAACTCTCTAAACTCTTTTCATCTTTAATTTCGCAAATGCTATTATATCTGTAGAGTTCACATAGATAATATAAAATATCGAATATAAGCGTAAATAAAAATGTGTACGAGACAGAACTCACTAATTGCAAAATTTCCCGTTCTTGATATTGCTCGATGCATAATGGGATAAACAGAGTGAGCTTTATTTTTTGAAGAATCATCAAAATCGAAAGAGTGCTGAGAAGGCTCTGATATCTCGATGAGGCTCGGACACCAGTCAACAGTCTGGGAAATAGTCACCCTAATAATTAAGATCGGATTCTAAAGCGCGATACGAAAGACAATCAACACTGTGAATCATGAATCATACGCCGTTTCTCTACACAATAACCTGGATGATCACAAAGTGGAATAAATAATTTTCAGTCTATCAGCAGATTCGTCGAAATCTCAAATAATAATGATTATGAAGATGATGAGTCAACGACGAATTTATTCCTAAGTATATTTCCGCAATAAAAAATTAATATTAAAGGAACGAAAAACAATTTCCATGCATTTGCATGGAAATTGCCAAGCAGTTTTGCATTTCAAACAGGCAATCGCTTCCAACTTAGTACCAATGTTTTAAAAATTCGAAAATGGTATTGAAAACTCTGTATCACCAGAGTTTTGTATTCTCTTCGATTCTTGCAAGAATGCTTGGGCTGATTGAAAAAAAATGTTGATATTGCTATTTCCTGTCGTAAAACATGCATGTTCCCGACAGTCGTTCCATGAATTAACAATAACTAGCGATAAAGATAAGTCATGGAACACGGGCCAACGCTCCGTTAAACCCGTTTTACACATCCAAAAGGTAATAACCTTATTTTGTAGTTTATGACAGGCCAACAATCTTCGTAACGAATTTCTTGTATATGCCAGAACGCCTGAAAGGCTTCGTTAAGTATTATTTCGTAATCACGAACAGACAATATAAAAAGCTACTTACATTCTTTTTAACGGACTGCTCAAAACAAGTACTTTCTAGTGCGAAATCGCGACTAAAAAGTCATTAAAAGGCAGGTAATTTTACTGGTAAACGTCAACGTAACCGGGAACTTATTAAGCAAAGACTTAATTCCCAAGACGATTAATTTAATACAAATATTACATTCGAAAATTGAATTGGAACTACTCTCATGATCTATAGCATTCTTAGATGGGGAGGGGGACTTCCTGACAAGTCAAGTGATGCTTGTAATTAATTACGTTTGCGCACTGTATTCAGTCTGCAGTCAGTCGCGAGTATGCCAATGCGGACTCAACGAGGACCCTTAACATGTATTAATAAGTTCTGAATTTTACACAATGACCAATTGGGACACCGTGTTGCACCAACTCAAGAATGTTATTAAATAAATTATTAGAATGTTAGTCCATATCAATAGCGGAGGCCAAAGACCGGAACGTTGTCTTGTCTGATTGATTAAATTGATTACGTTTTAGTTAATTGTAAAAAATCTCCCTTTCGAGAATTGTAAGTCATTACATAACCACCTTAAAGAACTCATCCTCAGTTTCTGATTACTAACACTTTAGGGGAATATTGAGAGAAGTAATACATGTTTTATGATTTTAGTACCAGTGTGACATACTTGTGACGGAGAATGTAATGAAGAATTCGTGGCGAGGCGTCCAGTCATCGATAGATGCGGCGAAGACCACACAAAATAAAAAAAATAAAAAATTAAAAAAAATCATTTTAAATATTTTATGCAAGATTTGGATAACTAATCAATATACAAGCATACATACAGAATATTAATTACAAAACAGTCGAGAACTAGTCCTAAAACGAAAAGATCGCAAAGGAATTGCTCATATTAACGCATTTAATTTAAGAGTTCGCCAACTTTCTCGGTGATCCAACCGGCCTCAGCGGCTCCTCTCTCGCAGGGCGATTAGCGATCCAACACATCACTGGGTTCGGAGAATAGGGAGAGTGTGCACGTCATAGCGAACAGCACTATCAATCATCTGCGCACGCGCAGAGGCCCTAAAGTGATGCGGAACTTGAACTGCGCATGCGCAGAAGTTTGATCGTGCTTTAACGTACGAGGGTGCACACACTCCAAAATCTCGGTTGTTCGGCTTTCCGGCTATGTCTGACGAAACGCGTCATTCGAACTCTCAGTATGGACTTGTGAGTGAAACGGTGCGGTGTTTTTCGGTTCGCCCTGACTCTTCGACGCTTTTACTGAGTTTTAGTTGTCTTATCAGTGTTCTATTAATTGCCATGCATTATGGGGAAACGTTAAAAAGATATAGTTCGGCTGAAAAAACATTTGGTTCATAGAAATTCGAAGAGAAACCTTTAGACCGTACAGAAAGGCCGACCTTGCACTTCGCTACTAAATTCGACAACTGAAGTTCCCAAAGAAGCACCAGGCACTTTATGATTCCTTAACTAGGAACGTCGATGTAAACGTCGCTCTGTGGAAATAAATGTCAAACCTCTTTTGAAAATAAAAGAGAAGGTCAACAAAACAGCCTATAAAATGTTTGGGTTTCTGCTGGATTTTCTAATTTAAGTGCTCTCACAAAATCAGCTATATCTCACACAAAAATCAGAATATTTCGTGTCACATTGATCGCAATCCAAGTAATTTTAGTTCTCTCCCTCCCCCCGAAACTTGGACTCGATCTTACGTCCGTGGATACAGGAACAATGAACTCTAGAATTCTATTTACCATAGATTGACATTTTCAATGTAGGATTAAAGTGTTGATAAGAATTAATGAAAAGAAGATGCCACCAAAATTACCGTAGTTTTGAGTGTTTAAAAGACGAATATTCAGAACTTTCATAAGAAAAACATTTCGAAAACTCCATTTCACAGTCACTTCGGAAAGATAAGCCCGGATATTCGGCAAATATACGCAAAGATGCCCCGCCTCGCTACTATGAAAGATATATAAGTAGAGCCCTGAAGTTTGGGAAAATGCCTTTTAATTGTTACGATTTAACAATAGTAAAACAATCTTAACAAAAGGAAACAGTTAACTGTTCTTCTGGAGTTATTTGACACAATTTTCAATTTGCCTTTTTTTTGCCTATTTTGGCTTCTGATGCCTATTTTTTATATTTTACCTTATTTTAGTACTTTTCTTTCTTGTGCTCTACTTTATCTCTGTATTTCCGGGCACCGATCTCTTTCAACCTAGAAACATCTCCGCAAACCTGAACAAGAAGCCACTGTCGCATTTTGTTTCTCTCTGCTTGCGAACGCTCTAGGGCCAGGAAATGTTAAAAATCTAAATGAGTAAGGAAGATAATACGAATCAAGATTTTCTGATTTCTTTCATTAATGCTGATAGGCTTTGTTCGCGCACGAGGAATCCCATCCTAGCGTTAAGTATGGCTTCGGATCCTTCCCCAGGACAAAGCTCTCTCTACATATGATTCGGCCCTTCTTACTGCTAGCGACTAAACACGAGCGAAAACAATTATAGCATTTTCACTGATGTCCTTCCAGGATTCAAAAGAGAGTTTACTCTAGCATTTCGTAGATTCCACGCCGCGGATGAAACAAATTCGTAGTCTCTAAACCGAAATTTAATGTGCCACTAAGAATAATTTTCAGTAACGAAACTGAACAATAATATTTCTGATAGACGGAGTGTGAAAAATAAAATCTAATGGTCATGTGTAATTTAGATTATAAAAAGAGGTCTTTCTTTCTTTCATGTAAGTGCTGATATACTTTCAGAGTTTGATTAAAAATTTTAATAATTTTAATTATAAAATTTTTAACGTAATTACCTTTGAATTGCGATTTTTCATTATTTACATGCTGTTTTTCACCTCGAATTTAGCAAGAATAAATGCCTTTTGTATGCCTAATTTCGTAAAAGTAAATGCCAGATTTTTCAGGCTCTAATGATAATAATGATCGGGTGAATAATGAAACAATGGAAAGAGGGTAAGGGGAAACTGGAGAACCCCGAGAAAACTTGCCGGCAAACCCACTTTGTCCACTTCAAATTCCACGAGAATCCATAGAGATTTAAGCCTCGAAACGCAAAGATGGAAAGCTAGCGCACTGGTCTCCATGTCAGGTATTGCCCATAGGAATTACGAACAGGCGGAGAATACCACGCAGTCACCTGGAATCGAACCTCGGTCGCCGGGGATGGAGTCGAGTGCGCCAGTCGCTGTGCTCCCGCGACGCAAGGCGAGAGCCGATATGCAGCGTTTGTCCCAGGTCGTAAGACGAGCGCCCAGCGACGCAGGAAGGCAGCCGCGACGGGCAGGGCGACGCGGGCGACGCAAGCGACGGACGACGGGCAGAGAGAAACGGCGAGGCTGGCGAAGGCAGGAGGCGGGAGGTGGAAGGCGAGCGCGAAATGCGAAGGCGACGGCCCGAGACACGCCCGATAGGGCGCTTAGAAGATGGAACAGGAGGAGAAAGAGGAGTAGGAGGTGGAGGAGGAGGAAGTGAAGCAAGACGAGGAAGAGGAGAGGACGACTTGAGGGGGGGGGGATATGAGCGAAAACACCCAAACCGCTTGCCAAGCAGCCAATGATTCGAAATTACCGCTCTCAAACGACCACTCCTAAGTGCCGTCGGATCGTCTCGGAGGAAAGTGGTTGAAACACGAGCGGCAACAGAAACACTTCAGAAAGCAATAAAAGAAAAACAAAAAGCAAAACACCGTCCCGAAAATTCGTGTTGTGACGTTAATAAATTAGCAACAGTTGTTTTTTCCTGTGGGAATTTTTTTTCGTCGATGCCTTCAATCGATTATTGCAATGTAATCGAGTGTGTGAAATGGTGCAGTCGATTGCCTACCGTGAATGAATTCAGAACATACCCATCAGTCGCTGCTGTCTTCGCATGCGGTTTAGTGACAGTCGCGGAAAGCCAGTGGGCAAGAAGCTCCGCAATTGCAAATAGATACCAGTGAAAATGCCATTGCGTCGGAGTTACTCTGCAGGAGGTAAGAATTCCTTTAATGATAAAAATGGTGTCATCTGTCATGTTTTTATTTTAGACGCATGCTGTGCGGATTAATTTAATAGAAATGCTGATAATTTCTGTTTTGTGTTGTAGGAATATGAAGGTGTTAATTAAAAAAAATAATGCTATTCGAATTACCACCTCCGAAAATGCTTCGCTACTGTTAGCATTCGCGCAATGATTATATTTTAATTTTATGAGGAAAATAATGTTGCCAATAGCAAACAAACTTGAGACTTGTAGGAATTTCTGACATTTCTTTTACGTAATAATTATTCGTTCTGCAGACATGTTGAATGTCACGTGAGACTACATAAAACTTTGTATATTTGTGTTAAATTCATTCTATTTTACTTTGCGCTTGTAATTAACTGAATGTTACAGTGTTTGAAGCTAATGTAAACAATACAAGTGCCGTGGACAAAAGATTCGCTAAAATGTCAGTCCATATATTATCACATCATTCCGTTACTGTACAAATTATTATGACACCGGTATTAAATGGATTCTTCTTCCTATGACATTCGATCACTGCCGCGAGATTGATAGTGCACATGATATCTTCATCAAATAAATGGAATTAATATGAATGAGTCTGACAATGTCCATAAAGGCTTGAACAGGACCACTGTGTTTACATTCTTGAAATCATATCAATGTAGAAGTAATCTGTGAACCAAGAAAAACATTCCTTTCTAGTTTATAAACTTTCACTGTATGTATGAATCGTGTGTGTATCATATTATATACGCATTTACAGATGTATAATATCCATGAATTACTCAAAAAAGCACAAACGCCTGTTCTTTTATAGTGTATGTTAACAGCCTGTAAGTAAAGCAGAGTAACCAAGAGGACTCCAGAATTAAAGGTACAAACTAGTGTTGCTACAACTGCAAATATTTTCAAGCATTATTTCTAAGTTTTGCAATTTTCCAAAATTCAGAGAGTGCAATAAAACTAAGTCCTACCCCACTCTTTAGGTATCTTTAGCTCTTTCAGTAGTAAAAATTTAATCAAAACATTTGAAGCCATTTTGGGGAAAATTTTGAAAATGGTGTTAAGTATTAATAAAGTTAAATAATAATAATAATTTATTAATTATCATTAAAATAATGATCATTTGTTACTATTATTATTATTTTACATTGTTTTTCTCGATATTCACCGAATTTTTATTTGACTTTGTGTCGGGTTAATAACCAAGACACAGGTCAATTCGTGTTTCGTCGCAATTTAGGAATTTTCAAACAATCCTGCATGTGTTTAAGATTATCGATTTTTGCATAATTTTATAGGTATATTTTGGTATTTGAATAAGTTCCAGATTTTTATGGATGTTATTTGGTATAACTCCTGGGCACGAAATGACCTGAGGAACAATATGAACTTTTTGGAGATGCCATAGTGCCTTGACTTCAGCTGCTAGTTCTGTGTACTTTGTTATTTTTTATGCATGTTTTATTATTATTCTTATTATTCTGTATATTATTATTATTATTATTATTATTATTATTAAGGCTTAATGTAAAATACCCACAACAATCAGAATATCCTGTTTAAATTCGCCCTTCCCTATGGAGCCATGGAAATTCATATCTTCCACACTTTAGACTTTCAATTTAATGAATTCAAAATTATCCTAAATTTAATACTGGACTCAACGTATTTTTCATTTAATAATATTTACTATAAATAAGTAGAAGATTCCCCCCATGGTTTCCACTAGTTTCCCTATTTTGCAGAACTTATCTTGACAGACCTGGAAAAATTCTGCCTGAATCAAATAAATTTTACTCCTAACATTTACAATTGATACGTCGACGACATATTTTGCATGATTCCCACCAATAAAACATATTTCTTGGTTCAAATTTTCAACCAATATGACATTTACCTTAAATGTACTTTTAAAATATCAGGATAAGCAGATTCATTTTCTAGATATTACTCTTGAGACAATGTAGTTTTGTTTAATATAGCTGATACAGAAAATTCACTCATTCAGGAAGAGTCATCTTTTTATTTGATCATCCTTTACAACAAAAGAGAGCGAGCCATGGGTTACAATGTAACAACTAAGTTATACTTTTGACACATCCTCGGTTGCATAAAGAATATATTCAACTGATTAAGTACATACTTTTAGTCAACTCTTACCTCTATAAATTATTAATAAATGCATTGCTATCAGAACATTTAAATACCCTTAAAATATTACTATTGTTTTCCCCTATCATCAATTTTCCCCAGTAAGTTAAAAATACTTTAATTAACTATAGCATTAATATTATGATAATCTGCATAATGCGATAAATAAATGTAAAGATCCTATTTTACACAATTTGTTTCAAGATGTAGTTTACAGAACTAAATGTAGTAACGGCACATATAAAAATAATTACTTCTTATAATTTTGTGCTACTCAGTGTTGTTGAACAATAATTTTTATAAAAATATATAAATAAAATATAAAATAAAATATATAGCTTTTATTACATATCATCTAATGAAAGATTTAAAGCTTGAAATTCAAAAGTATAGTATAAACACTTCTTTGAAACAAACTGAATATCAGTTTTCTGGATAATTTGGATATAACCTAACTACTAAAAAGATTAAGAATGAGATTATTTTTTCAGGTAGATAACAACTGTAACACACTTTGTAAAATATTAGAAAAAATTAAAAAACATATTTTAACCAAATTTATTTGAAATCTAAAAACATGAATTTCAGAGAGGTTATTTATTTTAATCACTGAACATACAGTTAATTTGCGGTCTGATACTGAAAAATTCAGTGAAATTTATTAATTAAATTTATGATTTTCTCAAGATGTTACCACCTTCCTATGTTTTTTGTTAATTTGTCAAGGTATTCTGAAATTGTGTTTGTTTCATTGTACGTTTTACAATTGGTTCCACTTATTTTATAATGTAATTACACTTTGATCTATGTATTATCCCTTCCTGTAATATATTTAGGCTGATTTGTTATGCTTCTTCCCCCATTCACATATGTACCTCATAATGAGGTAGGTACTATACTTGGGTTTTTCTCACGTGGCGTCTGTGGGTAGTATCTCGAAGATGGAATTCGGCACGGCTTTTTGCGACATTGTGAGTCCTGCCACTAGTGTCGCTTGATCTACAGCACTGCTTGATACAGTCGCGATCATGCGAAATCTTGCGGCAGGACCAAGAAAGACGCACACTGTCGGGCCGAATTCCATCTTGAAGATACTACCCTCAGATGACATATTAAAAAACAAATATAGTCGCGCGATTTTCTTGACGTCTCGCAGCGGGGTGCGGAGAGAGAGGCTTTTGCCTACGCCACATCATACGTTGCCAACTGTACCATTGTTAATACTATTCACGCCTCTTTCACTTTTAATATAACAGGACATTATAGACTATAAATTAGAACAAATAATGAAGGAAATAATAGCAACCACAGGTGAATTTAATTAGTGAGTGATAAAACTGCTTATAAATGCGATTGATTATAAGTGTACGTACTTAATTAATTGTCAGCTTCTAAATAATTGGAATCATCGCTTGGATTGACATAATTTATTATGTCATCCATCATCTTATAGTTTATTTACGTGGTATAAAATAGAAAATAAAACACACGGCACACAAAGGAAGAGGGAAAACGCTGAAATTGAATTCATCGAGAAGCAACGATCGGCAACCCTGATAATCTTGCCGTTCCGTTCCGTGTGAGATCAAGGTTTTGACCAGTCCGTGCCGAGGCATGCTGGTTGAGCTCTAGGGAGATCAGATGTCAAGAAAAGTCGCGTGACTAGTAACCTTAGTTGGATTACACGATGAAACATCTCGGTATGTCCTTTATGGTTAATGTTACTTATTCTAAATTCCGTCAAAAGCATTTCAGTCTACCATGATAGAAAGAGGTGAGCTATTGAGCATCATATCCGACTTCAGCCAATGAGCTTCACACACCAGTTTGCGTTACAATATTAGCGAGAATTTTAAATGCGGCCAGATACAAAAATTATCACCTTGTTACAAGTCATTGAAACAGGCATATGAAGCAAAAGTGAGGGACTTAACTGAGAATAGTAGGTTATATAGCGATGCATTCGTGTTATGTTGTGAAGCGAGGTGTCGTGCAATGCTTAGCAAAGAAATAACCAAGGAAGTGATATCTTCGATTCCGGTGAATAAACTGATAAGTCATAAACACTTAATTTTACAGGAGAGCACAAAACAGTGTTTAAATGAATTAAATCAAGGATTAATGATATTCAAACGAATATTATTAATGATATTCAAACGGGTTAACGACCCCCATCTCGATCAGGGTTTTCGTCTAATTTCCCAGATCCTTTAAGCAAATGCTGAGATGGCCCCTTGTTTTGCTTCTGGATATTAATGTAACTTCATTATCTGTGCACTTCTCCTAGCATTCAGTGGGAAATATAGGTATTCAAATTATCGTTGCCCATGATGTCGTTGCAGGAAGTATTATTGCTTGACGAAGTGTCCTTCGTCAAGATGAGGGATAAGAGCCCAAATTAATTGCTGATTCACCCTTGAAAATAGATTTTATTATATTGGAGCAAATAGTTTTGTTGACAATCCTTGCAAAAAACGCTCATTTTCTATCTGTACTCAAAATTCAGGTAGTACATGGCTTAGGGTAAGGATAACAGAATTTTCGAAAACGAGCCCAAAATTCATTTCTCCCCATAGAACGTCACACACAGTTTTGAACTGTTTTTGACGTAAAATAAGTAAATAAATAAATAAGGTAATATTCAAACAAAACTACTTTTGTGTAAGTTTTGTTTGAATATCATTAATCCCTTATTTGTAGCATTATTTTAAAGTTGTTTTTTGCTCCCCCTGTAAAATTAAGTTTTTGTTTTTTACTTATGAGCTTATTCACCGGGGTCAAAGTTATACGGGTCATAGGGCCGTGAAGTGCAGTGCAGTGCAGTGCAGTGCAGTGAAGTATGTGCATAGTGGTCTTAATTGTACAAACATTCAGTGCGGAATGAGATTTTAGAAGTTTCTTTTTCTTAATGTAACTTAATGTTTTATGAATCAGTCTTTATATTATTATTATTATTATTATTATTATTATTATTATTATTATTATTATTATTATTATTATTATTATTATTATATTATTTGCATGTTACCTTATTTATGTTATTAGTTGCCACCGGGATACACCCAATTGCAGTTTAAATACAATTATCTTTTATCTTTGTTTCTTTTAAATATTGCATCTTATACATCTTCATCGAGTCATTTTTGTTTGGTCACCGTTGAAAATTGTCACTTAATGCCACTTTCAAAATGTTTCTCAACACTTCTCGCTCTCCACGCAGCATGGCGGCCAGCGTCCTATCTTCCGTTTCAAATGAAGTGCCCGTGCTGATGTCACGTGGTTCGAGAAGCAACTTGGTGCAACGCAGAACGACCAAACATCGATGCGCCGGAGTATCTCACCCATCTCTTTCCACCATTGTCATTACGTGTTCCTTTTAGATTCCTGAGGAAGGCTTCAAATCCGAGCCGAAACGTCGACAACTTCAGTCTAACATGAGTCCACATCCAATACCACTTTGTTTTGAAAAAATGTAAATAGCTATTTTTACTTTTAATTTTGTAGTCTTCATGGTCAGTCTACTTTACATAAAGGTCGTTAACTTATTCTATTATAAACACGATGCAGGCCTGCAGATTTTCACGAACAAAATATATTTGATGTTGAGTATTTAAGCAGTTGTCAATGACGAAATTGTGGTTGTAATGAATGAAATAATTGTACTGTAAGCGAAGTTTTTTCTTAATCTGCCATTTTAGAAGAATTCAGTAAACTGTCAAATATTAAAACATGCAAATAGTTTAAAAGAGAAAGTGAGATAACATTTATTTAATGTGAACAATTTAAAAGTAATTAAATGTTACCAATAAGTACGTACAATTTTTCTCGTAAATGCCGAACTCATCGAGATCAAATGTATGTAAATCGAGCCCAGGGTAGCGGGTATGACCCTTCTAAAGAAGAGAAGTTTGGAAATCTGTGAAATTTCTTAATGGTTCAGAAGATCGTCCACATTAGGAATGCAACAGACTATAGTAAGCCAAACGCAATGATCTTTTCAATTGTCCACCAAATTTTACTATGTGCATGTAGACAAACGAAGAATCAAGATTGAAGGACAAATCGAAATGAAAACCTCAATTCATTTCCAGCGTCTTCATGTGCAGTACGGTGTTTTGATTGCGCCCGCCGCAACATTCAGCACCACGTCTTATATTCGGTACCCCAGGTTGCATACCTTTGCTGATTGCTCCTGAAATTGACTCTGTAAACTTCCTGTAAAAAAATGAACCTTTCAAAGAATCAGGAATTTCAACAAAAATACACCTGCGCCATTCATTTAAGCGTCTTTTACACTATACGAGGACAAAGTTTAATAAAAAACGTTGCAGCCAATTCTGAGAATATTTCGAAAATGTAATTCAGACTTTAGTTAAAGATCCTAAAATGAAAATGTGATTAAAACTCGTAGGACCTCGAGTTCATTTAAATCAACAGAGAAATGTCAATTTTGGAGAAACCAGGGTGAGCAATTTAGGCGCTAGCGTTGACCACAGACAGACTGACGGGCAGACGATTTGTCGCGCCCGTAATCACTAATTAATCAATCAATCAATCTTTGTGATAGACTGTCGAATGATTATCATGCAGACGTCTTTTTCAAATTGTTTGTAAGTTCAAATGAATTATAATGATGTAGCTTGCTGGTATTTGTTCCTGAAAACATACCTCTTTTCACATTCCTTTGTAATGCATGGACTTTTAGAATTGTGAGAATAACTCTTGAGAAATAAAATGCAACATCAGATTCAACGAAAGACAAACCCTCATGTGTAATAATTGATTATGCCTTTACGCAGAGGCGCACCCACAATTTTTCGTGGGGGAGGGGACGGGGAGCTACAAGTGCCCAGTTGACTTGATGTTTTCTTACGAAGAATAAACTATTTACGCTGAATGTAAAATGAATTTTTATTTGTCGAGTTTAGTTAGTATAGAAAATTAGTAAAAGCTATATTTTTTAACATGTATCATTGACTTCTGTGAGTCTGAAGACCTATGCGCCCCCCCCACTCCCCGGGTACGCCACTGCCTTAAAGTCAATTATATTGTCTGCCGTTTGGGAAGAAATAAAGTTACACTTACGTCGCGCATTAGTGACCTTGAAGACAAAAGTAAATCATTACGGATCACCTAATATCATTTCGATCAATATTAATCAAAATTGCCCGAGGAAATAAAGTAAGTTCTTCTTGACTGATCCTTGGTCGCGTCGGAAAGTCCACTCCGGCATTAACCACCTCAACTGTAACTTTTGCAGAATTGTCCGATCGGGACGAAGACATAGCGCGCGAGGTGGCCGCCCTCAAGGAGAAAGATGCCCCGAGGCTCATCGCCACACGCATGTTGAGGGAGGGCGTCGAGATGCCATTGAACGCAGGAGAGTTCCGCCGCATGATGGCGCACAACATGATCACTCTCTCCTTCAGCGACGCCAATTCGTCCGTGGCCTACTGGATCAAGCGCGGCAAATGGCCGCCCACCTGGACGAGCGACCTTGGAGTCCTGCTCCTCGCTTCGAAGCTGCTGGAGAGATACGAAACCATCCCGACTGATGCGTTGGACATGATGCGTCGACAGAACCTCGCCGCAGCAGCTGCTGCAGCAACCGTTGCATCAACCTCTGCTGCAGCAGCCGCTTCAGCAACAGCCTATGAGATGATGTTGGATGTCAACGCGGATGAGCCAAGCGAATGTCCCCCAACTCCAGGAAAGGGATTACTGTCCGGAACGGACTCCGATGAAGGAGACGGAAAGGAATTGGACAAAAAACCAGGTACAGGTCAGTATTCAAAATACTATAATAAGTAAATAAGTCAAAATATGACAAGTTACTTTTGTTGCTTGGAGGATGAATTTTTTCAACGTTCGTTGTAAATTTTTGATTTGATTTATTTAGTCAATGAACAGCAAAAACTGTACGTGACGTTTGTAGGAGAAGTAACTGTGCACGTTTTCTTGATTTCCAGAATCTCTTCAACACATTTTAATTATAAATAGGTGAATGATTAAAAAAAGTTTTAAAAAAGCGAGGTTAGAAACAATTGAAAAGTAGACATTTTCCCACCCGAGATATACTTGAAATCCTATTTGCGTCGGTAAACGAACTGCAGATTTGATTTTTTTTTGTATTGCTAACAAAAATAATCCACATCCCCGGCTCTACTACTAGCACTACTAACAAAAGGAGAGCTAAACAAAACGTACGCATAGTGAAGCTACATTAACTATTTTCGTTCGAAAAATTGCCAAGGGCATTCCAATACTATTTCATACTGCAGAGCGTACTGTTTATCGCGCAACCCAGTCGTCGCAGGGCCTCGGGCCCGAATAAACAAATGGGAATATCGCATCGGCGGAGAGAAAAATCGCATGTTCACAACGAGATGGCGATATTATGGCCTGGATATTTTCATATCAATATTTTTTATTTATCCTATAGCGTTTCCTCTAACTTTGTTCTATCTTAGAGGGAGAGTCAGAACATTCTGAATTTGCTACGACAGGCGACGTCCGACAAAACAACCCAATGCTCGCGGTATTATTACTGTCACATGTGAGTGATTGGTAGCGGGATCTTGCCATTCTCTGTTGCCATTTGAACGAGTGACGTGCCGGTTGCTTACGCTGGACGAGTAACGCGATAAATGGTACACAGTCTTCGTACCCTGATCCAATGAGCAAATGCTGAAATGGCCCCTTGTTTTGCTTCCGGACATAAATGTAGCTTCACTATGCGTACGTTTTGTTGAGGTCTCTTTTTGCTTGTAGTATTAGCAGTAGAGCCGAGGGTGAGTTACTATATTGTTAGCAATGCAGAAAAATCTAATCTGAAGTTCGTTTATCGTTGCAAATAGTTTTTCTATGATTCGGGAACGAAAATGTCTAGTTTTTCAAATACTGATAATCTCTCGCCTTTCTAAATTTATTATTATTATTATTGTTATTATTATTATTGTTGTTATTATTATTGTTGTTGTTTTAACTTTAAACTATTTATCGTTAAAATGTTGGGTTGTGATTCTGGTACTCAAGAAAACGTGTGCAAATATTCTTCTCCCCCATACGTCAAATGCAGTTTTTACTGTTTTTTTGACCAAATAAATCAAATCAAAGCGACTTATATGGTAGGCGACAAGAGTAAATAATAGGGTAATGAAATTGTGAACAGTAACAGCTCCATAAAATAGATTAATACAAATCGCATTGAAATAGGACTAATCTATTATTATAAAATATTATTCAGGAAACCCTTCGCAACAAATGAAATTTAGTTGGAATGTATTACGTAGTAATAATTTTGTAATATTTTCTCAACAGAAGGGAATGCGGTAGTAACCTGTAGGTTGATTTAATAAAAGATATACATGATAAATTTGAACTGTATGACCAACTTCGGGAGGTGGTTCCCGAACGGAAATATAGCAGAAATTGTCTAGCGAACATATAAAAAACATGCACATTACGAAACAGATTCTTTACACAGTTTGGTAACTATCATCGCACAGGAGCACTTCAACCACTGGGGTGCTATATAACTGTGTGCCATGGTACAGAAAGTCATTAACAGCACCGTCCCATGGTTGTAGGTGCTCCTGCTTAGGAATGCTAGTTCCCTTTAATCCTTTGTCACTCTCTCTCTCTCTCTCTCTCTCACTCTCACTCTCACTCTCGCGCGCGCCTTTTTGGCAACACATTTTCGGGTAGATGCTCATAGAACTTTTTCTGCCGAACATCTACCAAGAATTCACCAACCGAAGTCTGTAATGGAGTTCAGAGTCCGTTGTGTTTCACATTTCTGGCGTTTACATTGAACGTGTATTTTGCGCAGAATGATTACACGAACTCGATGTAGACTTGTAATCGTTTGTTTGTTTGGCGATTTACAGGGAGCGTATTACATTGATGTTCCAAATGATGTTCCAGATGTTTGTCGTGGTTCAGCCGGTAAAAATTGACCAATCAACCGCCTCTATATAGGAAGCATTCAGTTCCAGTTTCAACTTGAATACACTGAAGATTTCAATTTTCTTTGAAAGGCTGACTAAATTACGACTGAGTAAACAGTTTGTATTTTATTTTCATGTTATGTTTTCTAAAGACTTTTTGTTATCATTTTATGTAAACACATGAGGGTGCCATAATTTCTATTCATGATGTATTATGTTTTTTGAAGACTTTTAATGATCGTTTTGTTCCAACACTTTAGAATGCCATTATTCCAACTGGCATATTAAAATTAAATATTTGTGAAAATTTTAATGTGTTGTATTGAAAAACCTATCAATTTTTTTATTATTTACAAAATAAACTAATGAATAAGAATGCTCATGCCTGAATTATCGAGGTGGCTGAAAATTGTTGGTAAAATTCTATTAGATTTTACATGATTTGGTACGCAAGCTTAAAATAAAAAGGCAATTTTTCTCTATCATGGTACATTTCTTCACAAAGTTGTATACATATGTATTGGTATGTATTTGGTGAGAGAGCAACGTGTTTCACATCACGGTCAAAGCATTTGCTTGATAGGGAAAATAAAGAAGAATACTTATAGTCTTGGCTGCATCTACAAATTCTTAATCCAACCTTATTTTTCATTCACAGGCGCACTTGGTTCATGTGGTACAGGATTGTCTGAATTGAGATTCAATAATATTTTTCTCATTGCTTAGATTGTATTTTTTTCTATCATATAAAGAGAAGTACCAATCATTACTATAATTATCGGTTCCATTCACGATATGGGCCGAAAAAAAAAATTTAATTTTTTTTAACATTGAGGCCTTTGTCATAGTTCCTCCCATTAATTGGAACATACCTAATGTGGAGCACATTGCTTGTCTTTGTCATTTTGTTTTGTAACAAAATATGCATAATACACTTTCCTAACAAAGCTGGTAATGTTTCTTTCGTAATCCTTTAAAACAATATCTACCGGCATAGGTGGCTCAGGGCATCAATTGATGTCACTGCAGTGCCTCTGACCGAGAGGTCGTAGTGTTCGAGTCCCGGTGGTGGCACAATTTTCGACACTAGCTTGGTAGCTAGGTCGAATTAAGCCACTGTCTGGGGGAGAATTCTAACAACCGACTGATCTGATCGGTAGTTTTCCGTGTTTTTTTTCGATAAATACCAGGCGAATGCCGGAGCAGTACCCTAACAAATGGGCCACGGACCGCGCGCGATCTTTCCTTCCTCTTCCTTTTATCCCCACCCCTTATTGACACCGACATGTACATACAATGCACTACCACATATGTTGGGAGTTTAGAGCTCGTCCCAGACGACGAGGTGCTCAGCTGATGGGAGATATCTTGTCGCAGAAAACCCCGCAAGGTAGCGCGTAGGTCGGCGTCGGATCTAACTATCCAGGGGGAGGGGAATAGACAGTCCGTAAGTAACATGCACTACACGTACGGGACAAATGACTGTAGTTGGCCCGCTAGAAACAGGAAGAAATTAATCAATCAATACAATATCTCATTCGAATCAAATATTGTCAGATGAACTACGATAGCTCCTTTCTGACATCTTGTTACATTTTGTCTCAACAATTATGTTACATCATTAATAATTGAAAAATGAATAAAATGATTTGCTCATATCTAATCTGAATAGTTATAAAATTAATAAAATAAAGAGATAAATCTACTTCGTAAAACAACCTCTACTTTAGCTAAAAATATACAATGAAATATTTTACACATCTCACAGAAGCTGCAAGTAACTTTATTAGACGACAAAAATAAATTTGTAATTGTAAACCAACAGTGCATGCATTATAGGGTTGAAATTGTTTTATTTTTGTAAAAAAAATAAAGTAGATCAAGAATACCAATGACATGTTTGGTAAATTTAGTTATTACTACGGGACATATGACCTTAGACCGGCCTGTTGGCAAAATTTACACGGTTTTGAAGAAATGGAGGCTGCGACACTATGCTCATGGCAAAAAAATGCCAATACGTAAACTTTCTAATGGCCATGGATCTCATACAAACTTCTGCTACAGGTGTAGCAATTGAGGAGTAGAGAGATATCTGACAGGACGTGAACAGTATTCTTTTGATATAATTTGATTTATTTTCGTCAAAAACACTAGAAACTGTGTTTGTGTCTTATGGAGCAGATCTTCTCACGTTTTCTCGAGCTCTAGAATCTCTTCACTTTTTTTACTTTCATAGTTCAACGATTAATAAAAGTACCAACAAACCGAGGTTAACAATATTTGAAAACTATACATTTTCGCTCCTCAGTTATAGAAAACAAAAGTTACACCAACACCTCGCCTCCCCTTTTGTCACAAGTAGCAAAAGTCTACAAAATGTTCACATAGTGAAGATGTACATGTGTGGCAGAAGAAGAACTAGAACAAGAAGAATTATATTTTCCTTGGCACTTACACTAGTGTATTGATTTTAATTGTTTAATGTCATCTGGCAACAGTTGTAGAGAAACGTACGTATTATGGATGTCTTACTGCGAGCTGTTGATATTGTCACCTGGTGGATATAATTGCTATGAAACATGTAATTATAAAGATCAGTTTTTCCTGAAAATATGTTCCCACCCTTAAGTCAGTCAGTCTTGACAATAAAGTGACAGGTAAATAAATAGCCAAGGTAAGATTCCAATTGCAAGAAAGAGACGCTTGCAGCAATCACGTGAATGTCATTTGCTCATTTTGTCAAACGGCAGGCCAGCGACTAAATTCTGACACCTTAACACTACAGATTGTCCTCAAAATCTAAAGCTTTCCATATCAACTCATTATGCAACAAGTCGGCATGCAGTTTCAAAAGCACATTAATACTACTGTAGTCTTTAAACAAAAGACAGCGCTCCTGTTTTTTAGATACCCATCTACAGCACGCCAAGGAAGTCTCTCCGCAGTGGCACCTTTTTGATGGGGTTATTACAACAGAAATTATGTTGGTAACACGAGCTGCGGTTTGAAAACAAATTCTGTTCACACCACAATCATAATAGATCCTGGAAGTGTTGTCCCCTTCACTTGTTTCCCAGTGATCTGGTTGCTACCAACGTAATAGCAGTTTTTGATGGGAGGTCCTGATTCGGTTCAGTGTGGAGAGACGTTTCTGGCGCATTTTATTTTGTTATAACATTGGATTTGTTTCGAATCTCACGTGTTTCCAAAATCTGATAGGCAAACCGCTGTACAATGGTGTGTGGTACATAGTTCCTAACTGAATATCAGGGGCTCATGCTCAGTTTTCTGGGAATTCTTCCAGCAAATTCATAACTGCTACAGAATAAGTGGGGCCTCGGTGGGTAGTAGTTTACTGGCCGCTGAACGTCCAATGCGTGGGTTCGATGTCGGCGGAGATGCCCGGATTTTCGAAGGGCAGAAAATCCACAGTAGCCGTGTCACACTTGTGGCTGGTCAAAGAACACAGCCAGTATGCCCGGCGAAATTAAATTCCTTCGACAACATTCGTCCTAACGAGATCTCACGTTTCCCCAGGGTTTGGATATAGTAACTGAGACCGACATCTGGCGGTGAAAGTGAGAGTCATATCCCAGGCGTATTAGGGGACCGCCCGCGAGGCGCGCCTGCTCGAGAAGGTCCCCAGACCCGTGTCGAAGGTATGCTTGATTTGATTTATTGGGTCAAAAAACAGTAAAAACTGTGTATGGCGTATGGGGGAAAAGATAATTTGCGCACGTTTTCTGGAATACCAGAATCTCATCCCAAAATTTTAACAAACAGTTGAAAGATGAATGAAAGTTAAAACAATAATATTATTAATAACAACAATAATAATAACAACAACAACAACAACAACAATAATAATAATAATAATAATAATAATAATAATAATAATAATAATAATAATAATAAAAATAAAATATTTGCAACGGTAAACGAACTGCAGATTTGATTTTTCTGCATTACTAGGAATATAGTAAGTCAGCTCTACTCCTACCACTACAAGCAAGAGGAGACCTCAATAAAACGTGCGCATAGTGAAGCTACATCTATGTCTAGAAGCAAAACAAGGGGCCACTTCAGCATTTGCTCAATGGATAAGGAAAGACCTGGTCGAGATGGGAGTCACTGACCCGGAAACTGAAGTACATTACTTGCTACAGGCATGTTAACGACTTTTTTAAAATAACACATTATAAATGTAAACTAAACCATTATATATTATTGTTTTGTGAAAATAAGCATTATCTTTCTTTTTGATGATTAGTATAGTCTTTAATTGTATAGAAACAGTTATGTAGCAGAAAAGATTTTACTATTAACTTAAATTTGTGTACCGACTTTGATTAATGTCTTCTTGCAAGGCGTTGTAAATTTATGTACATGTATTATATGTGGATTTCTTGTAATGAGCTGATGATAATGACACTTGATGAACGTGATTTCTACGAAGTGTGTTATAATTATAAATATCAGTATTGCATGAAAATATGTTCCCATCGTTAAATAAATCAGTTTTGACAAATATTACAGATTCACAAATAAATAGGCAAGGCAATGGTAAGATTCCAAGCTCAAGGCTTCCAAAGCTTCTAGTCTTCCAGACTTCTAAAGGAGCCTGGGTCGAAAACTCAGGGAAGGCAACGGGAAACAACCCTTAGTATTTCCTCCCAAGAAAACCCAACATGGGTCACCTAACTTCCGTATATGGAAGATAGGACCAAAGAAGACCATAATAAATATATACATTCAATCACTTGAAAAATGAAATATTGTGTAGGGTCCTTTTGTAATAGTTCTGCTGAAGCCGGACTTATTAGCATGTGACATATAGAATAAACTATAGATACTTCAACGCTACATTATTTCTCGCACGATTGCAAATAGTTCCATAATAATATTGTAATTTCAGCCGTATTAAAAACGCAGTTATAACTTGAAAATGTCTAATTTAAACGAAGCGCCTCTCGTGCATATCTTCATTTATTTCGCTTGTCAGGAACAGTAGTCATTTCTTACTTTTAGAAATTAAACGAACATGAATAAATTTAACTGTTACAGTATTTACAGAACATAATTCAGAAAATTTGCAAGAATAATTTCACACCAGCCTACCGTGATTACATTTGAGGTGAGCTTTCAGTTGTTTAAAACCATAATCAGCGATTAAGTTTTTTAAAAAACAGAAGTGTGTTAGTTCTGTGTGAAATTTATTTCATTCTTTCAATCTATTTCCTTTCATACGAATATTATCCACATCATACAATTATGAAGACCGATAACAATGGGATGAATTCCAAGAAATTTGAAACATCTGTGTTGGTTTTTTGCGAACTGGCAACGCATGAAACGAAACGCGCGATATTCGAATTTACAATTCCGGTGGTTGTTTTTTGTTGTTTTTTTTGTTGCAATTTTCGAAAACGCTGAGTGCGCCGAAAATAGAACCGTCACCACTATCTTTACAGTTCTTTGCTACATACAAGGAAAAACATAAAGACAAAATTTGAAACCGTTTCTAAAAAGAATATTTAAAATGGTTTTAAAAGCGCCTATGTTTGATGCAAAATTACGCGAAATGTACTCAAAGTTTCGAAAAATTGAACGTGACCTGATTTAAAGATCTGTTTCCGATGAACACATTTCATCTAGGAGAAACACCTCTATCTTCATTATATTAGTTGCAGGAAGATGCCGAAAAAACCGAACTTTTGCAATTTTCAAAAGACAGGTATTTCAACGAAAACGAGACCTGTAGCATTCTTTTAAATGTCCTTCACACTAAAACATTCACGACAAAATTTAATCAAACACGAAATCTTTTTTTTAATTTTGAAAATGTCCCAGACGTTTCATGTAAAGAATCCACAAAATTAAAATATCGGTTTCAAATTCAAGAGACCTGCGTAAGCATTAGCGACCAGTAAAATTGCGTAAGCGTGGCAAGAAAGTAAAAACGAATGTGTCAAGGACAATCTATATTACTAATTTATTTATTTACGTCAAAACAGTTAAAAACTGCGTATGACGGGCTATGGGGAAAAGTGAATTGTGTGCACATTTTCAAAATTCTGTGATCTCTACACTAAATCATATACTACTTAAGTTTTGAATTTTGAAATTTTGAAAGGGAGAAAAAAAAAAACAAAAAAACTCCCATGTAATAAAATCGATTTTCAAGGATAAATAAGCAATAAATTTTGAATTTTGAAAGGGAGAAAAACAAACTCCCATGTAATAAAATCTATTTTCAAGGATAA
>BLKR01010306.1:0-60692 GCA_011170035.1 Teleogryllus occipitalis
TATATATATATATATATATATATATATATATATATATATATATATATATATATTAGTGACTCATCGCTCTGGCGGGCGGTGGTGACGTGGCTCACGCAGTTAATCAACAAGATGCATTTTTTTGAGATGAGATTTCATTAATAGGAAATAAGGAACTAAAGGAACGAGATTCTTGCCTGTGTTTTTCGCCACACTTTAATAAAAAAGAAAAGAAATTGGAAAAATTTGAGAAACAAACAAGGACATTTAATAAAGTTCAGTGGTGCTGTGGCATTGTATGTACCTAAAAGACACATGACAATACAGAAATGATGTTTCTACAATGTACAATTTTTAAGCTTCCTCTACCCAAAAAACAACAACAAAAGCAAAAATGCCACTGAAGTAATGTTTCTAGAACTATTCTGAAGATTATAGACAACTAGCTTCTTAAAAAAATGTGAAAATGAATTATTTACTTTGAACAAATAACCCAGACTTTTGGAATGAAAATTATTCTTCCAAATAATTTGTACAACAATTATGTACATTAACACCAAATCAATTCAGAATTTTTCTTATAACAATTCCCTTGTTTCACTTCCCTCTCATCCCCAAACTTGACAGAAATTAACTACTCTTGACAATTTCAATGTAAGTTACAAATAGAAAGCACATAATTGTCAAGACTACCAGTTAATGAAAGTGAAAATTCACATTTCTTTAAGATCTTTGTCCACTAATAAATAATTAGTTCACAATCCAAATATGCATATTGGTGATTGATAATTGATATATTAATATGCACAAATTCATTTATCAGTCTCGTTAAGTGTTTAACTTACAATAATGCAACAGAACATCTTGTATTTAAAAGAATATTACACAACTGGCAAACGTGCAGTCAGAAAAAGTCACTTTGTCATCTCAAATGTCAGGACTAACACCAAATATGCTTCCACAATTCCAACTTAGTGTAACGCATCTCAGTTTAAGGAGAGATTGATTCTCTAACCTCACACCTACATAATTTACATATACTATACAACATATATATATATATATATATATATATATATATATATATATATATATATATATACACATAACTATACAACCGTGAATAAAATGCTTTGTTTGCACACACATTAATCAGTTAAGACTCCAGTTCACATATATATTCGCACTCTCCCATCCAATTACATCTGCACGCACCCCTTTCTTCAACTTGCAACGTACCTCGAACACTACACCACCTCTTCTCATGAATTAAATGTTCCACAACCAACTCTAGTACATACGTTATGAATCCATTTACTTCCTCTCATATTCGTGGTGAAGAGCGACATCCCACCGAAGATCCACAACAGCACTGCTCCACACTTCCGTCTCGCGCCACTTCACCATCCTCTCTAGTCGCTTGCCTCCACCATAAAAAAGATTTTTGGGGCGCACGTCAATTTCGACACTGCATTCTGCACCAGCGAACTCTGTTGGTAACTTTCGTTACCTCCGCTGCCAGCAGGGAGCGCGCATTTCAAATTACGTTGCTGCTCGCTTTCCTCGCAGCTAAGAAGCGTGGCAGCCCCTACATGGATGGGCCGTTATATCACCTGACTAAGAAGCAAATGGCCGTAGACCCCGCATATCTACGAGCTGTAAGAAATGCTCCAGCCCCCGTCTTGCGACTACCATGGACGCGGCGCCTCTTGCGGCAGCCTTCGACGTTCGCCAGCGTGCGTGTGGACCCTGACGCCTCACTCCACACCTGCGCCTGCACCATGGCCTGCTATCGATTCGTACTCCATCTTCGGGAACGGACTTCATGCCGCCTAATCTTAGCTTTTAATCAGCATCATGTACATAGCCTACGTGACAATTCTGCAGTATTCTTGAATCTTAAGACATTTGTAGGTCATTCTAGAACTTTGTTAAACTGTATCCTTGCTCATATTGTTTTTAATACTTGTAATTTCTCTATTTCTCATGTATACTCATGTAACAATAAAGCAGATAATGTGTAAAAATGTTTAAATAGTGTACAGTGTAGTGAAGTGACCAGTGATATGAATGCGTGAGTGAATGTTTGCATATATACTTTAAGAATGAAAGAGTGAGTGAATGTTTCAAAAACAATAAGGACAATGAACAATTCACAGAACTTTTACTTCTTATTTCAAAACAACTAATGTTTAAAAACTTCAATCGCCCGAAGGGGCGTTGTATATAGTTTAGTATATTTAGTATAGTTAAAGTTAAAAACCCTCCTTGCAGCTCCACAAACAGAAATGCTGGAGCTTCATGAACGTCCTAATATTTGAATAAATTCCCGCCTCGCGAGGGTTACTGGCGAGGGGAAAATAAAAAAAAGCCTCCGGCGGATCACTGGACCCCTGGCCAATCAGGAGCCGCCGTTGCGCGTCACCACGCGTAGCGGCGGCTTCCTGCATTCGTCAGTTGTGCTGAAGGCTTCGAAGCGAGCGGATTGCAACGAAGAAGAGAAACAGACAAATTACAAGTATTAAAAAACACATGTGCAAGGATACAGTTTCGCAATATTCTAGAATGACATACAAAGACATTCCTAAGATTAAGGGCTACGGTGATTTGCTTCGTCTTTGCCACACGTAATGCCGAAAAGATGGCGGGTGGACGGGGCCACGGGGATGTGGTAAGAGCCGTCCTTGAGGTCTAGACGGATGGCCCAGCGAAAACGGTGAACCTCCTGTAGCACTTTTAAAGGTGAGGGGAACACCACGCGAGGTGAGTTGATAAAAGCACGTCCACTGTGACATATCGGATATGATTCCGAGCGGGGCTTTGGACTTAGAAAACATTCAAAGTTGTTCTTTAGAGGAAACGGCGCGGGCTTAAGAATGCCCGCGACAACCATATTCAGTAAACTAACTCCGGGAAGTGTTAAAAACCGCGAGCACATCGGGGCGTTGCACTCTGGTTCAATCGGGCCAAAATCCTGGCCATAATGGCATAATTCAAAATATGCATTCGGAATTCCGACTTATCACATCATGTTCGAAAGATTTTGGAGCACATTACTTCAACTCCACGATGTTATTTTAATCATTTTTGTCGGTCTCACGGTCTCGTAAAGTTACCGTTGCTCGAAACACTCAAAGTCATTGATTCACGTCGACTATATTTGGGAAATTATAAAAGTGATTAAATTATTTTTTTGTGGATTCATCTCATACTTACGAACAGAATACTCTTTTGACTATAAGTTAAGTATATTTTTAAGAGAATATGTCTAATTATTTTATATGTAATACGCCTGAATTCTAACCTAATAATTCTAACAATGATAATCATGTACCCTTTCCTCAGATAAAGTGGCCGGCAAAATTCTATCTTCCATACCGCGCCGACAAACTTGGACACCCCTCGGCCTGCAAACTTGGACACCCCTCGGCCCTGATAAGCATTTATTCACATTATTATTTTTAAAACACTCAAATATCTACGATGTTATTTGATTCATGTCTTCATCAAAGATCTGAGATTAAAAAACTGATAAGCAGAGAAAATTAAAGTAATTGTGAGTGATTGATGAAGTTGAATGATCAAATGAAAACAATGTTTCTTGCTTTATATAATGCTATCTTGTTTAACAGACATGTAATTACATGTGATACTTATATTTAAACATCCAAACTGATGAAAATTTTCAAAATTAAAATCATCAATAAAACGTTGTTTCATCAGCAAGGAATATATTATTAAATACATTTTTGTGATTCATGTGCTCCTGTGTGAATAACGTAGTCAACGTGATTCGTATAATCCAGTTTCTCATAATAATACAAAAACTGCTAGACACATACACTAAACATAATAGTTGTCAAATAGTTATTTACGACATGAGTATCGTAAAATATCTTATTACAGTACGAAATTGGAGAATTATCAAACAAGACTCTTTAGCCGAAATTGTTAACCAATTGAATATTGTAATATAATGTTACAATTTGAATATCATAGAAAGTAAGGCGCAATTTGTCAAAATTCATGTGAACTATAATTTTTGTTTAAATTTGACTCCTTATCCTGCGAAAGATATGTGACAATACTTATGTTAACAGTTCTACTACCATGGGTTTAATTAATTAATTTGCAGTACGCAAATGATTATTTTTGGTTTTAAAGAAGAATGGATATACAGAGTATCGGGGAAGGAAACGTCGAAACTTTGAAAAAAAAACTGTTTAGACAATTTTAATCATATTTTGTCTAATAAACTACATAGATATTCTGAATGGCTGAGCTGCAATAAACACGCAAATGTTGGTTTGAAAATATGGTTTCTACGCAAAAATTTGCATTCTAGAATCATATAAACAGACCAGAAACATGTAACATGTTTAATATTAACAATATAAATTAATATATTAGTTCAGAAAGAAAAATTAACGGAGAAATAAAAAAGCAGTCGAACTGTGAAAATTGGGTGCTTTTTTATTTCTAGGTTAATTTTTCTTTCTGATCAAATGTATTCATTTATGTTGTTAATAATAAACAATTTAGATATTAATGAATGCTTCTACAACGCAAATAGTTGCCTAGAAAACATATATCCAAACCAACCTTTGAATGCTTATTGCGGCTTAGCCATTTGGAATATCCGTGTAGTTTATAAGACAAAATATCCTTAAAATTGTCGACATTTCTCCCCGAATATCTTGTATATACAGGGCTTGATTTCTGTCGGTACGCGACGGAACGGCGTTCCGGTTCTATGGAAATAATCATTAAGTTATATTATATATAAATAACTATTGCTATTATATTAATAATTAATTTGAGGCGCGTTTCGGGGCCTAAGATTTTAAAAATAAAACGTTGGATATATGTATCATAATAACTCTTATGACGACACTGTTCTCAGTTACGTCAAGTTTTAATTTAGAGAATCAAAGTCAATGATCTAAGTTTACTCACCTAAATAAAGTTTATCTTACTATACATACTATTTAGAAAGTGTTTTATGTTCAAAACAAGTGTTGCTTCAACAGCATGTATTTTCACGTATTATTCGTAATTGCTACGCAATATTCAATACGGACTATGTGAACCTGCAAAAAGGGGGGAAAACACCTACTGCAGCATAAAATATTTTCTACTCGTCGGGATTCGAACTCGGGTCCTTAAAGTTAACTCGTCTGACACGGTTCCCCCTGCACCACAAGGTACACGACAAGACTACCTCCTTTCCGATGCAAAAAGAAAGTGACGCATTTGCATTTACAGTTTTTAAAAAACAGAATGTTTAATTTACCTTAATACAAGAATACCTATTTTTAAAAAGAGATTTCATTAAACAAAAATCTCTAGCGTTAATATTGTTTCTCGACAATGTTCATAAGATCAGTCGGAGTTAATATTATACAGTAGAAAATTGGAGTTAATATAAAAATAAACTTTAAGAGTTGTTACTTATCTATGTCCAAAATTAACAAGAAAATGACAAATGATAGAAAATATATTCTATTATAATGACCATATAGCAAGCAGTCAGAATGTTACAATATTTGGGAGGAAAAAAATCAAAACTAAAATGCCTAATTTTTCCAGTCAAAAACTTTACCGCCGTGATATAAAACTTTTGATGTTACTTCGTTATTTTGTATGACACGATATTTTTGAAAATAGGTTATCATTAAGAAAGAATTAATCTTTTTTCTGCGTTTAAATAATGCAATAATATTAATCGTGTCATGATATATACAGCCTCGAATTTGTGGAGCTAATATGATACAACTTAAGAGGCTAATGTGATACGGGTGTCGGGGCTATTTTGATACGCTAAAAATTAACACGCAGACAAGTGGAAGGGATTTTTTTATGTTTAATATTACATCAAAGGCGCTAAAATTCCGATTTGATGTTGATAAACTATCCAAGTGTTTATCTGAGAAAGAAAGAGCAGGCGACAATTCATATAGATTTCCTCGTTCTCCTCCCTACCCAGTACATGGTGATTTACTTATGATTATCAATTGGTGGAATCTTCTGCTGTTTCAGTGCAGTTACTGATTTTTCACTGGAATCACAAGGAACCAGGCCTACAATAGGAGCTAACACCATCCCTTCAACTCCAGATATCAACTGTTCTCATCCAGTACTTTTGAGATAATACTGTTGGAAAAAATTTTTAAAAAAACAGTAGCCCTCCAAAGAATAAGGAAGCGGTTAGACCCAATAGCAGCAATTATTACTAGTGAAGAGTGGATCATTACTAGGAAAGAGTGGAGTGTTTAATTTACATTAATTTAATATCTATTTTTAAAAAGAGATTTCATGAAACAAAAATCTCTAGCGTTAATATTGGTTTTCGACAATGTTAATAGGTATTTGTTTGAAATTTTCGAAAATTCAGATCGTTCGCCCAAAATTGAACGCACGCCATCTTTCAACATCTTGTGCTTCGAGGAATGGATTTACAGAAAAATTGGAGCTCTTTTTGAGAAAATTATGTAAATATGATGGGGTTTGGAGTAAAGTACCTTCAAAATTAAAAGATTCGTTTCAAATTCGAAGATTCGTAATATTAGCAAGATCGTTCAAGGATGCAAGTAAAGGAAGGAGGTTCCCGTCTTATTGTATTTATTTTATATTGTTAATAAATCTCATCATACTATTTGCTGATTTTTTCAAATTTGAAACTGATTGTAAATTTTCGTTGAATGGAAACAACGAAAAACATTTTTTCTTATTTTCTGGTAATTACGTAGTAAGAAGAAAAAGTATCGTAATCATCTGCCGGGAGACGGCGATTTTTCGACAAAAAACTCAATTTCGAGCTCTGGTAACGACAAAAGTAGATAAATGTTGTTCCTATATATAGTAAATTACTTCCTCCAATACGTTTGTAGTCAGAATCCATGTTTTGTGGGTCCTTGTTTCTCAAAAATCTATTTACGACAAAACGTCTGACTGTATGTCCGTGTGTAGTTAACACAGGCACGTAAACGCCGCACGTTCTTTTTTAGTCAAATCTGTGATATATGACAGTTTAAAATAATCTTTGTGACAGAGAAGTGTCATAAGAGTTTCTGTGGTGTAATGGGTAAGTGGGTAAGCCCACTGCTGGAGAAAGTTGTGAACGTAAGATCGAATCCCATCCATGGCGAATAATTTTTGCGAGTAGAAACAATTTTGCGGTTAATTGCATAGTTATAATCATTTGTATCCATTATAAATATCACATAAAGCATGTGTTTTTGAGGCGCCACTACTTTTTTTAGTGTGTTAATGTCTTTAAGAATCAAGTATAAATATGCCGCTATTGCAATTCTGACTTCAGAACGACTGCATGCGCGCCCGTGTTGAAGTCTACGTTATCGCAACTTTCATCTGTGACGTACTTCAACCTTGGCGATAGCCGCCGAAAGATAAGAGCGGGAACTACCTGCACACGGAGTTCTAGAGAACTTAGCTTCTGGTTGAAAATATTTCTAAGTAAAATGAGCTATGTAGTTGCGTGGGTTTTATTCGTTTGCATTCTTATTTAGAAATTGATATCTCTGACACATGTAGCACATTTATCTAATTAAAAATCTAAGTGCAATGAATATCACGATATTATTCTTTTCGTAATAAGTGTGCCTGGACAGCGGGATTAGAAGTGTCTGTGGTAGCACAGTGCGATCGAGCCAGACCTACAGACTTAAGGGATCCGAGTTCAAATCCTAGTAACGCTGGAATTTTTTAATCTCCACGTTTACTAGTGTAGAGTTACGTAATACTGCAGAAGGACGTGTCGAAATTTTCACAGAAAACACGTTTTGTAAGTCGCTCATTCGAAAAAAGTGGATTGTCGGTATTGTTCTTGTATTATTTTCTATACACAGGGCTGTCAAAACACTTATTTTTTAACACGAAAAAGTGATTTTCCAAAAAACCTCTTTGACAATCCGTAATTCTAGAGCCTAAAATAAACATGATTTTCACCCAAATGGATATTCCTTGAACGAACTGGCTAATATTACGAATCTTCAAATTTGAAACGAATCTTTTAATTTTGAAGGTACTATACACCAAACCTCATTATATTTTTCAAATTTTCTCAAAAAGAGCTCCAATTTTTCTGTAAATATATTCCTCGAAGCAGGAGACATTTAAAAATGCCGTACGTTCAATTCTGGGCGAACGAGCTGAATTTTCGAAAATTTCAAACAAATACCTATTAACATTGTCGAGAACCAATATTAACGCTAGAGATTTTTGTTTCATGAAATCTCTTTTTAAAAATAAATCTTGAATTAATGTAAATTAAACACTTTTGAAAACAGCAAATGCAAATGCTTCCCTTTCTTTTCGCATAGGAAAGGAGGAAACCTTCTCGTGTACATGGTGGTATAGGGGGAAACGTGTCCGGCCAGTTAACTTTAAAGACCGGAGATCGAATCCCGGCGAGTAGAAAACATTTTCTGCTGGAATAGGTGTTTTTTTGTTTCTTTTTTGCAAGTTCACGTAGTCCGTATTGTATATTGCGTAGCGATTACGAATAAGACGTGAAAGTACATGCTGTGAAAATACAAGCATCACTTGTTTTGAACATAAAACACTGTGTAAATAGTTTGTATAGTAAGATAAACTTTATTAAGGTGAATAAACTTAGACCAATCACTTTGATTGTCTAAAGTCAAACTAGACGAAATTGAGATCAGTGTCGTCTTAAGAGTTATTATGACTCATATATCCAGTGCTTTATTTTTAAAATCTTAGGTCCCTGAACGCGCCTCAAATTACTTATTAATAGCAATAGTTATATAATATAATTTAGTAATTTTTTCCGCGGAACCGGAACGCCGTTCCGTCGCGTCCCGACAGAAATCAAGTTCTGTATCTATGCTTCGTTAATACCAAAAATAATAATTTGCGTACTGCAAGTAATATTAGAACAAACCCATGACAGAACTGTTAACATAAGTACTGTCAGATGTCATCTTTCTCAGGACAAGGAGTCAAATTTAAACAAAAATTATAGTTTCAATGAATTTTGATTAACTGCGTGTAACTTTCTATGATATTCAAATGGTAATATTTTATTAGAATATTCAATAGGTTAACAATTTCGGCTTAAGAGTCTTGTTTGATAATTCTCCAATTTCGTATTGTAATAAGATATCTTATGATACTCATGTCGTAAATAACTATTTCGCAACTATTATGTTTAATGTATGTGTCTAGCAGGTTTTGTATTATTCTGAGAAACTGGATCATACGAATCACGTGTACTATGCGATTCACACAGGAGCACATGAATCACAAAAATGTATTTAATAATATAATACTTGCTGATGAATCAACGTTTCATTGATAAATTTACTTTCAAAAATTTTCATTAATTTGCATATTTAAATATATTTATCACATGTAATTAAATGTTTATTAAACAAGATGGCATTATATGAAGTAGAGACATTGTTTTTCATTTGATCATTCAACTTCATCAATTACTCACAATTACTTTAATTTTCTCTGCTTGTCAGTTTTTTTAATCTCAGACCTCCGATGAAGACATGAATCAAATAACATATTAGATATTTACAAATTATAACGTGAATAAATGCTTATATTTATTGAATTGGTTTTATAATAACCTGAAAAAATATCGGTTTTCTGTAGGTTTTGGGGTGTTGAAATCATTCAAATAGTAAAAGCAATGTTAAGCTGGTGATCATTAACATTGTTTATTTGATATTTTTCTTAGGGGTAGTTTATAATGGTTAAACGTTTTCAACGATTGCACATTAGATACCTTGAACGGCCCGTTTTCGTTTAATAAACCGCTATGTTCTCCCTATACAGATGGTCGTCCAAACTTCAAGGTTTCGGTAGTTTCAGAAGTTTCAAACTGTTTCAACCGTTTCAACGTAGTTGCAGCTGAGCCATTCAAAATATATATGTAGTTTATTAGACAAAGTATGATTAAAATTGTTTAAACAGCTTTTTTCAAACTCTCGACGTTTCCTTCCCCGATACTCTGTATATCCATGCCTCTTTAAAACCCAAAAAAATAATTTGCGTACTGCAAACTAATTAATTAAACCCATGGCAGTAGAACTGTTAACATAAGTACTGTCACGCATCTTTCGCAGGATAAGGAGTAAAATTTAAAGAAAAATTATAGTTCACTTGAATTTTGACAAATTGCGTCTTACTTTCTATGATATTCAAATGGTAACATTATATTACAATATTCAATTGGTTAACAATTTCGGTTAAAGAGTCTTGTTTGATAATTCTCCAATTTCGTATTGTAATAAGATATCTTATGATACTCATGTCGTAAATAACTATTTGACAACTATTATGTTTAGTGTATGTGTCTAGCAGGTTTTGTATTATTCTGAGAAACTGGATTATACGAATCACGTTTACTACGTTATTCACACAGGAGCACATGAATCTCAAAAAAGTATTTAATAATATAATCCTTGCTGAGGAATCAACGTTTTATTGATGATTTTAATTTTGAAAATTTTCATTAGCTTGGATGTTTAAATATAGGTATCACATGTAATTACATGTCTGTTAAACACGATAGCATTATATGAAGCAAGAAACATTGTTTTTCATTTGATCATTCAACTTCATCAATCACTTAAAATTACTTTAATTTTCTCTGCTTATCAGTTTTTTAATCTCAGATCTTCGATGAAGACATGAATCAAATAACATCGTAGATATTTCAGTGTTTTAAAAATAATAACGTGAATAAATGCTTATATTTATTGAATTGGTTTATAATAACCTGTAAAAACATGGGTTTTCTGTTGGTTTTGGGGATGTTGAAAACATTCAAATAGTAAAGGCAATGTTAAGCTGGTGACCTTTAACATTGTTTAATTGATATTTTTCTTAGGGATAGTTTATAATGGTTAAACGTTTTCAAAGAATCACATTAGATACCTCGAATGGCCCGTTTCCGTTTAATAAACCGCTACGTTCTCCCTGTACAGATGGTCGTGCAAAATTCAAGGTTTTGATAGATTTCGTAGAATGGCGTCCAACAAACCACCTTCGAACTCTGACGATACTGAAATGTAGTCTGTGTTGGGAAGGTCATATCACTTGACCACCAAGTTCGTTCTATGTATTTTCACTGGGAAATGCTAGAGCATTGATATTTACTAAACTGTAAACAAACGCTAAATCTCTTTGAATTGTTATAACATCTGTTTTGCTTTCTTTTAGTAATATCAACTCGTTTTACCAAATACGTGAGTTTGTTATATTTTTACACGCTACAATAATTTAATTTTACAAGTATTTATTTTCAAGCATTTAGGAATTCATGAAATTTTATTGAAACGTTCGCCAATCTAAAACCTTTTAAATGTATATTAAATATATTAATGTTGTTTAAAAGTATGTATTAACAATGCGTAGATTTAGCACATAAAGCTCTGATTTGAATATTATACAATGAAATCATCAAATTAACAGTTTTAGAAAGGAATGATAAATTGAATTGAAAATATTAACTTAAAGTTTATATACGTTTATTTAGAAATTTCTATACTTGTGTAAATATTGTGATGTGTGATTCTACTCATGTGATCTTTCAAAACACAAAATTGAATATTTCTGTATTTGAAAACCTTAACACTACATTCATCCAATCCAGTGCAGTTTATAGCAAACAGCTAAGCAATATGTTTCCCTATTTTTTAATGGTAATGGTTAAACAAGAGGAACAAATAGTTTCTGACTCTCGGTGTTAACAGGGGACTTAAAAAAATTAATAATACAGTTATTCGGTTGCTCAACACCCCTTTGATAGAAAAACAGAAACAATTGTTTGGGCGTAATGCACCTTGAAAAATATTTTTTTTATAATCAATTTCTTTCCTATTTGATAAATATATCGACTTGCAAATTGTAGGACTTAAAAGAGAATATAAAAACCAAATAAAAGTTATGCTCATACTCGCCGTAAAAATACGAATTTAGCATAATTAAATTGGCCACAGAATTTGTTTACAAGCAAGTGCATTTTAAGCGTATGTGGCAGGCAAAAGCGCGGCATTGGAGAACTGTTTTTTCAGTATGCCCATCCCACGCTATTCTGCTAGCGCGAATGAATTAAGCGCAAACAAATGGGGTCTACTAAGATGTTAATTTCTTATAAACAATTACATATATCTCGAGAACGAGATATAATAGCACCGAACGGATTCCGGAATTTTGCATCACATTTAAACGCCATTCAGATTAGACAATAAAAAATTTGCAACAATTGCAAATTTATAAACAATTTCCAAATTTTGCAAATCTAAAGGGGGAGAGTCTCCCGATGTCCCAGAACCGAAAACAGCGAATTAACAATTTTGCAACAATTTATAATTTTATAAACAAATTCGAAATATGCGTTAGAACGGCCGGGAAGGCTCCGCAAATTGTGCCTGAAATGAATATCTCAAAATAGCAGTTTGTCAGGAGTTACAAATCGATTACTAAAAGTTAGAATAATTGCTTGCTAAAATGATAAATATTTACTGGTCTATAGACAATCATTCTGGACGGAAAACCCCGCTTAGAAATATTTTTTTCGTCGTGGCGTACGCGCAGGCAAACTATCTCCTTCGGCAGGGAAATATGACGATATTTCCGTCTCGTACGTAAACGAACTAGCCCCCTCCCCCTGAGACAGCGTTCTTTCTGCCCCTTGGGATGTTGCACCAGTCACAGACAACTGTGGTTCTACCTGCTAGCGATTGGTCAACGCGTCCCTCCCCCTGCCCTCCCCCAGGCCGAGGGGTGTCCAAGTTTGTCGGCGCGGTGTGGAAGATAGAATTTTGAACGACATTTTTTCTGAGGGAGAGGGTACATTAAACATTTTTATATCGTGCTATTATTGGCATACAATAAAACTTTTTAAAACGCAATTACTCAAAAGACAAACTTTTTAAATTTATAAACATCTGAAATAATATTGCATTCAGGATGTTCTAGAAGCCACACAATTTTAGGAAATTTTGGAAAACAAAATATTAGAGCAATATGAAGTTTATGTCATCGGATAGGGTGCATTTGGTAGTACTTTTACCAAAAATGTACCTTTACCAAAAATTGGAGCCGCTTTTGGGAAAATCCTGTTCTTGTATTTTTTTTAAAATTGCAAATATTTCACGCTGTATTGCATGAAATCTTCTAAACTTTTCAAAAAAGTCTACATGACCTTAATGAAAAAACTGCTTATGGGTAACAAATTTCATGTAAAGGAAAAATGTGTCTTTTCAATTTTTTTGCTGTAGGAAGACGCCAAAAAAATTCGAAATTTTCGAAAATTCAGAGTTAACCGTCAAAATCGGACCTATGCCACCTTCATAAGTGTATTTTACGCTATTCTTACAAGAAATTTAAAGAAAAAAATGGAGTAGTTTCTGAGAAAAGTACGAAAATGTCCGGGGCGGTTCATGTAAAGTACACCCAAATTTTAAAGAATGATTTTCAAAATTTCAAAGCTTCAAATAGAGCCAGATTGACAGGGGATTCTTCATTTTGGAAAATATCGTACGTGTGGTTTAGGCGCTAGTAGTTTTCACAGACGGACAGACATACGGACGATGAATTGTGGGAATTCTGATTTGGTGTTGTTGACGTTCTTATGAGAAGAAATAAAAGAGGTCATCTTCGTCAACATATTAGCTTTATTAAGATGGCCGGCTTTCGACGGCTTTGCCGTCATCGTCAGTCTCGCTGCTTTCGGCAAAAGTCGGCCACAGTCGACCGACTTTTGCCGAAGGCAGCGAGACTGACGATGACGGCAAAGCCGTCGAAAGCCGGCCATCTTAATAAAGCTAATATGTTGACGAAGATGACCTCTTTTATTTCCTCTCATACGGACGATGGACGATGGATAACGGACGACGGACGAACGTTTTGAAGAGAACCACTTTTTCGGTATCAGGGGACCCTAAAACGTGCATTTCCGTTGAAATCTCGAAATCTATTTTCCGCAACATTACATAACTTTCTCTACCCTACGTATCTTACTCCCTGATATACACGTATGTTTACGAGACAGTAAAAATGAGATTTCATTGAAATCCTAGTTATAGGATTGAAGGGAAGGGGCGGGCACCTTACTTTAAGAAATAGCATGTTCAATTTAAATGCATCCTTTGACTACTTTCTTAAAAGGACAGAAGATGATGTATTAGGTCGTGGGAAGGTAGACGGAAATGGAGCTTTTAGAGACGGCGGCGTCTTACTCCATCACTTCGTGCTCCAGACGCTCCACCAGGGGCGGCGGCGGCTGCAGCGGCGGCGGAGCTCTGCGAGCGTGTTATCTTTATTCCGTGGTTCTTGATGTTTGGATGAACACTCCACTTGCCTCGTCTGCCTCACTTCTCATCGGCTTCACGTCTGCCTGCATCTCTGCCTCTATTCTCATCTGCCCTAGCTGGCTGGCTTCGTGGGGCCCGTACACATAGGCCCCTCGCTTCCATTCGGCAGCACTTTTTAAAGGTCGTTGCCAGAATGTGTGCGTGGTTGCATGCCGCTCGCTTTGGGAGTAGTCTGAACACGGTGCGATGGTAACGGCGGCTCACTCCCGCATTGAGTTTAAATTTTGAAATGGGCGTGGCTTTAAAAATCCAATGTAGCTTAACATGTTTTTATTATTTATCCGAACGCTAATGATTAAAAATCAATATCACATATTGAACAGAAACTCATCGTTGGATGATTACAGCAGATAGATGATCCGTTAAGACGATTTGTGTGCGGAGTGTATGGCTGAAAGAGCGCAAGAAAATTGTCAACAGGAAATGTGAATCCGATGTGGGTGGTGAAGGTTGTAGATTGTGGCGCCGTGCGAGCGGAATAATGGGCCTGTCTCGTTGCTGTGCACAGGACCAGCGCCCGGCTCCCGCAGGGCTTACGCAGAGCGAGGGCCGGGGCGTCGGGACGCAGGTGACGGTTTAGCCTGGCAAGCGAGGGCCAAATGGAGGAGGCGGAGGTGGAGAGGCGGCGGAAAATCCTCTGCTTTTGGCGCATTCGTGGCATCGATTTCGTGGAAGGCGACGTCGCAAACACGCAAGAGAGCGCTTATACTCTCGTCTCGAAAGTTGCATTTGTCTGTTTGTGTGTTAGTTTTTACTTTATCGCTACGGAGTAGAGAGAAAGATATGTAATGCGCGAAAAAAAAACAGAGAAACTTCCACAGAAAAACTTTACAGGACCTGGTAGCGAAAAAATGGATAAATCCAGTTGCTAAATTTAGAGAAAAGTCCTCCAACATGTGGTGTTGCCAGAGTCCATGTTATGTGGGTCCATGTTATGTGGGATGAGGGATAAGAGCCCAAATTAATTGCTGATTTACCCTTGAAATTAAATTTGGTTACATTGGAGCGAATATTTTTGTTAACGATCATTGCAAAAATCGCTCATTTTCTTTCAAAATTCAAGTAGTATACGGGCTTAAGGTAGAATTACAAAAGTATAAAATTTGTTCGGACTCTTCCTACCACTACAATATTTAAGATAGAGATTTTTCCCCAATGAAATTGTTCCTTAAAGATAGATTTTGAAATAAGGTCATGCACAATTTTTCGAAATTTGAGTACTTTTCGCGTAATTTTGCGTGAAAATACGGGCGAGAAAGTATGTACTGCTTTAGCACCACTAGTTTGTCTGTGTGTTTGTTTGTTTGTTTGTTTGTTTCTTTGCTTATTTGTTTGCGTGTTTGTTTCTTGCAACAATCTTTCTAAGTTATGTTCGGCATTGCTCCAAATTATGAAGGTAATACGTTTCACATTATTCTCAGCCCCCTCAAATAACTTATGGGTACATTAATAGATATGGAACATGGTTGAATGCTAGCTTTCGTTGATAATGAATTGGTTGTTTCTCCACTCCGTCGCACTGTTTCTTTCCATAAAACGTTGAGATGCGAAAAAATGCCCTTCAGCTGCTGGAAATTTGTCATCAATTTTTTTAAATTTATTTATTTAAGGTTGCTTTATAATATCGAAGTCATCAGCGACAATTATCATTATACAATCTTAAGGAAAAACATATTATTTACAGTTTTGCAACAACATTCAATCTATGGTATTACAATATTTTTAATTATACATGGTTTTTCAGTTTGGTAATTTTTAAACGTTTTATTACTTTGGTACATCCATCTGTGGAACTGAGTATTGATTTTAGGTTTCCTTCCATTTTCAGAAATTTTCTAATATTCTTTAAAGCAAGGCATTCAAAAATGAGGTGGGAGGTGGAAACTGCTGCACCATTCCTTGGACAGGGTTCTGGATTCGACCTCTTGAATAAATGGCAGAAATTGAGATTGAAATGTACTATCCTCAGTCTTGTGATTATAACCTGTTCAATTTTCATTAAGTGTTTTCCGTGGAAAACTGGGTCAAAGATGTCTGACTAAATGAAATTTGGACACATTCAGCTTCCACTTAGAGTCCCAATAACTGAGGCAGGAAACTTTTACAAACTTTTTGACGTCTTGGACAGTGCCTTGAATTTGGTTGTCCGCTGATGTAAATTATGGGGCTAGTTTAGCGGCTGCATCAGCTTTCTCGTTGCCAATGATTTTGTTTTGTGCGAGGGTATCCATATTATTTCTCAATGGGTCCCACTTCCAGCTTGCTTTTCTAGAATCTCCTGAATGTTTTGGATAATTGGGTTGAAAGTGAATCTGTTCGGAATGGCTCTCAGAGTTGATAGCGAGTCTGAAAAAATTGCAATGGGAGTCTCTTTTGGAGTCTTAACACCAAGTATAATGGCTCGAAGGACTGCCCATACCATACAGGTAGCTATGGAGAAGTAATCCTCGAGGCGGTGATAGTCAAGTTTATTAATTGATGACTGGTATATAGCGAAGCCTGCAATTCCGTCACGTTTAGACCAGTCTGTGTAGACTTGATAGTAGTTGTATTCTTGGAATAGTGTAGATATTCTTTTTTGTGGCCTACCAATAGGTTCAGTGATGTTTGTTGGATTTGTTACAAGGTTGGTGTTAGTTGTGATGTTAAAGTTCTGCCAGGGTGGGATGGGATGATTGCACCTAGGAATACAAAGTGGCTTGGCGATATTGACTTTTTTTTAGATATTTAGGGTGTCTCTCTCTGAGCGGTAATGGGAGCTGTGAGCTGGATTCATATATACTAGGTTTAGGGTTGTTAAAGATAATTGAATTAGTAGGGTTGAGGGAATGCTAAATGTGAAGTAGGCATTGGTTATGCACTGAACGTTTCTTCTCAATTCCAATCGTAGTTGTTTTGCTTCTACAAGTAGACTTACATGGATTGGTTCTAAAGGCTCCAAGACTTAGACGGCATGCATTGTTGATCACAGGGTCATTGTCGATCAGAGTCTTATATAGGTTGAGCAAACATTCGATTTGTTTCTTCATTTGATGGAAGATAACGTTTTGATAATATTAAGTCGATTTTTACATTCAACTTTAAGAGCCGATATATGCTGCTTCCATGAGTTTTTGAAATCTAATAGAATACCAAAAATTTTGCACACACACGTCCTTTTCAATTGGTGATCACCCAGTTTAAGAACAACTTCTTCATTAACCTCAATTCGTCTTCTTGTGAATACCATAAACTCTGATTTAGTGTTCGAGATAGTAATTCCTGCATTGGTTGACCAGTTGGTGATTCTATCTACCGATTCTTGCATTTTACCACTACATATCAAGGTAATATCATCTGAAAAAACAAATATTTTCACTGGGTCTTGTATTATACTGCTTGCTTCAAATATAACTAGAAGAAATAATAGAACACTATGGACAGATCCTTGTGGTAAACCATTCATTATCTCAGTAAGATGGGATGAACTCTCTAGAATTTTGACCCTAAGCTATTTTTTTTTTCAGAAAATTGATAATAGATGCTAAACTATTTCCTGATATATGTGATTTAGCAAGAATTGATATATATGCTCTTTATATGCTTTTTCAATGTCCATTGAAACCACCAATACACCTTGCTCTGGCAAGGACATCACATATTACAGTATCGACATTTACCAGGTCATTTGTTACCAGGTTCTAAAGGCGCTTTGGTATGGCGTGATTAAGTTGCGATTTTCCAATATCCATTTCAGTCGGCGACAAACTATCTTCTCTAATATGCTATTTGTTAGGGAAATTGGGCGGTAATTTGTGGGTAGTGTTTGATCTTCATTAGGTTTGGGTATAGGGATAACAATAGCTTCTCTCCATTCACCGGGAAAATGTTGTTCAGTCCAGATGTAATTATAAACATTTAGTAAATATTGGAGTCCAACTTCAGGAAGGTTCTTCCAAAAACTGTTTGGGACCTTCTTGAGTTCAGGTGCAGAATTGTTGCTCATATCTAATACTTTACTTCATATGCCAGAAAAATATCATCCACTCTTAATATCCCTGTTTATAAGAATGTTTTGTCCTGAAAATATTATGATAAGTACACAAAGAAAAAGTATTCTCCTGGTCGGCCCGGTGGCCGAGATCGCTAAGGCAGTAGTGTCGTAGTGATCTCGGACCGAAGGGTCGCGGGTTCGAATCCCGCCTCGGGCATGGTTGTATTTGTGTTCGTCCTTTCGTTTCATCCACATAGTTACCATACCGTTAACAGCAATATTGGTCGCTAATGACCTTAGATGTTGATGCGAACTTAAATAAAAAAAAAGGATTTTTCGAAACCAGTTTATTATTTCCTGATCCAGTATCTTGAAGAAATCCATTTCACATTTCCTACTGTTCGAACTACCATAATTATAGAAAGACCTCCATGGATTGCTTCCCTAATAAATATCAACATCAGCGTCAATGATCTTTCCAAAAAAGAGACTAACAGGGTAATTTACCAAGCTTACTTCAAGGAAGTCTACAACAAATACATTGGATCTACACATCTTTACCAATGGCTCCCGTAACGAAATTGGAGCTGGCGAATACAAGAGAGACAAATACAGTCAAGGCTAAGTGATTATTGCTCTATTTTTTACTGTGAAGCGTATGCCATTCTACTTGCCTTTAAATATATTCAAGAAGAAACCGAAGACAAATTTGTTATTTTTACAGATTCCAAAAGTGTGCTAGTAAGCTTAAGTAATACTGAAAACCAGGAACCTATAGAAAATGAAATAGCTAACTTATATTGACTTATTACACATCAACAAGGAAATAATTCTCATTTGGATCCCATCGCACCGAAGTATTACCGGTAATATATTAGCTGATGAAGCAGTCAAAGACACTGTTAATTCCCATATTGAAAAACATCCAGTTTCCCACAATGACATAAAAAAGAGCTTCATCAAAGAAACAAGGATCTTTGGAATACTGAATGGACCAAATCACCAAACCAATTACATCAGATCAGGAAAAATATCTTCGATGACCACCTTCTTTACATTGACAAGAGAAAATATCAAACTATATTCACCCGTTTAAGAATTGGCCATTCTAAACTTACTCATCAGCATTTACTGACAAAAGAAATGCAAAAATATGTGACCTATGCCAATCTGCCCTCTTTGTACCACACATATTATTGTTCTGTTGCATTTACAACGATCTCCGCAAAAAATGTGTAATACCTCTCACTCTGTCAGAAATCCTTAACAAGAAACATCACATTGAAAATGTCATTAAATTTTTAAAGGAAATTAACCTTATCAATAAGCTGTAAGGAACCAAAAATCTGTTAAACACGAATATTGTCACAATGTTATGTCAAATAATGTATTAATTGTGGGATATGGATCACGGGATCTATCAATTAATGAAACACATTAGTTTGCCAACGTTTCGGAATATGTAATTCCTTCATCAGAGCTTACTAATACACAAACTGGTCAAACTTCATGTTCGCCTACAGCCCAACTCCAATATAGAGTTGCTAAAGCACAACAAGTCCATTGCAAGTCCAATCAGGGCCACGGCCCGAAAGTAAGTGTACTTACTTTCTACAATGGTTAATGTATTAATAATGCCCAATATGTTTTCTGATTATTGTTTCCTTGTTTATATTCTGTTGCTGTTGAATGCGATTGTTAATTGTCGACATGTAAAGTTATTCCCTTTTTTTGACAAATTATGTATTTGCGCTTTAGTTTCAAATTTTGTAGTATGTTCTGTTGTACATTGTAAATACTGTATTCTGATTGTGATCCCTAATGACCTGGTAGTTCATGCGACCAATTAAATAAAGCATAATTAAAAAGAAAGAAATAAAAATAAAGTGCAGATTGATGAAGATTGGAACAGATAAACGAACAGACATATTGACATCCCTACGTTCGGTTATATTCGTGTTATTTTGATAATATGAAACACGTGTTAATGTAATTAGAAAAGATTCTTACTTTAGGAATGCGTAAACGATCATTTGATTCTCTATTGACCTTTTGAATTCAGTATGTTCAAAACTTTAGTGAAGTATTTTAGAAAATTACAATATCACCGATGCACTCAATTATTTACATCCAGATAATAATACAAAGGGTGATACTGATTGAGGGCCAACAATCGTTTATAGATGATGGAATAATTTGAATTCGTGTTTATGCTCCATTTCTGGAATAGAATACTGAGATATTTTTCAAAAGTAAATAAAATTCTTAATTTTATTCAATCATTACTGAGGCATTTTCAACAGTAAATAAAATTATTGATTTTATTCAAACATAACTGAGACATTTTTCAACAACATACTGAGACATTTTTCAAAAGTAAATAAAATTGAATTGAATTGAATACAATTCTTAAAAGTCCTATTATTTCACTTAGTAGTTGTAAAGACTGGTACAGATCACTTTTGAATACTTAAGTTGGAATTAGAGAAGATTTTGTTGTACTTGAGCAACAAGGAAACAAACGCGTTGACACATATTGAATATAGAACCGCCAGAAGGATAAGAAGTAAAAGGCAAGGGATTTACGAAACTTTTCATGACTCTGATGCCATAGACAAACTACAAGAGATAGGATTAAATTATTTATTCCTATATTAGATGCACTAGAATCAAATATAGAAAGAAAAGCTTCTGTTTATGATGATGTGAAAATATTTTTCTTTCTTGCCGATCTTACATCATCAAAGGTAGAACTTCAAAGAAGTGTTGATCTGTTAATGCAAGAATACCCAGAAGACGTCAACCAAAATCTAACTGAAGAACTGTTTCATTTCCACACATATGTGAGGCAAAACCATAAGCCTTGAAAAAGTTCACATTTTAGCATACATATTTGTATTAATTATATTCAAAGAAAATATTCAAGTAGCCTTTCCCATTGTGGAATCAATCTTATGGCTGCTTCTCACTTTAATAGACACTAATAGTACTGAAGAGAGGTCATTTTCAAGACTTAAAAATATCAAAAGTCAATTAAGAAGCACAATTACCCACATGAGATTGTCTTCACTGAGTAGTATTTTGTGCACCGAAAATGAGACCTTCAGAAAAATAGATTTTGATGAACTTATAGAAGCATCCTGTGTGAAAAAGTTTAAAAGACATTCTTCTAATCTACTATTTCGTTTTAAATGTATACTTGGATTAAATAAGTTCTTAAATAAAATAACTATTAACATAAAATTTAATATGATATACAATTTCATATTTTCTTTTTTGAGACTTTGTTTCAATAAAGTTCCATATTTGGTTTAGTTTAAGACTTAAAATTCATAATTATTAATACTTAAACTTTATATGCGAATTATTATGAAATAAATTTATCTGAATTTTATTTTGTTTTATCTTCAATGTATTGCATATATTTTATTTTATTTGATAGAAAATATGATACTTTTTATTGCATATTTTATTGCACGATCGTAGTCAAAGATTTTCTTTATTTGAATTTTATTTCTTTGTGAATGTTGTGTCTTATGTTTCATTAGTTTTTGCTTTCACTACTTTTTATGGTTCTGAGAATAAATGCGCAGTGTTCTCGACTTTTTTATTTATTATCCTTGCCACATATTTTATAAAGGTTAGTACAAACCACAATATGTTTCATTTATTATATTGATATATATCACAGTAATGATGAATTTTATTATCTCTCACGTAATTTACAAACTTGAAAATGGGAGGTGAAAGGGCCTCGTAAGTGGAATAGCCTAGGACCTCTTTGTATATAAATCCAGCCCTGAAAACATGGCATGAATCTGATGCTAACTTATATTTGGACGTTGTCGCACTGTAGACTCGTGGTGCGAACAACCAGAAAAGATAAGTATTTTTTAAGTTAAGTGTCGAATTGGTGTGAAAATCTGTATTTTAAAAATCAAAATCTATTTGAAATGTTTCCAAAAATTATATTTACATCATATAAAGATAATTTTTTTAGTTTTAATTTAAGCGCAGTTGTATTTTTCTGTAAGAAAAGTAGATGCGTGAAAAATGAATAAACATTTGGGGCATTTCTGAAAGAATAATTGGTAATTTTTCTGAAAGGAGTAGGATGAGAGAGCAAATACATGTTACCTGTTTTCAACCAAGTCAAAAAAAAGTTTTAAGTCACTCAAATATAGTGATGTTTATGAGTGTGCGATCCGACGAGGTATGAGTCAAATGCATTTTATTTCCATCCCTATCATTCCCGCCCACACGCTTCAGCCATCACACCGGCACCTCTGCGTCATCCTGTCATATCACGTGCAATGCGGGTTGCCTAACACACCCTCTCCTGGGAAAAGCCCTCCAGCAGGACTCAAGGATTCAAGACTCCATTTAACCCTTCGATGCATTGAGTTCGGATTTTGCGACTTTCCACTTGGTGAGCCACTGAGGTCCAATCCGGATGAAATGCTAATTTGGGTCCGGAATGATGAAGTAATGGTACAGAATACTGGTTTACTTTCTCGTATACGTACATACATTCGGAGAAATATAGTTAGTTAATGCTTTATTTTACGTGGCGAAACTCGGGGCATCAGGCCCGCTCTTCCGTCTGGCCACGCAAATTTCGCTACGCTCCTTTTATCATCTTGCGGAGAAACATAATATACGTAGTATAGAGAAAGGTACGTGATGCTGCGGAAAACTGATTTCGAGATTTCAACAGAAATACGTTTTGGAGTCCGCTGATTCCGAAAAAGTTTATATTTCAAAACATCCGTCCGTCCGCCCGCCTTCCCGTCTGCCCGTCTGCGCGTCTGTCCGTGCGTCCGTCTGTGAACACTACAACTGCCTAAACCATGCGCAGGAGTTTCTCCCAATTAAAAGAAACTCCTGTACATCTGCCTCTAGTTGAAGCTTTGATATTTTAACCAAGTGGTGCTTCCAAAGCACATACTTTGTGGCATTGTTTCTAAATGCTATGCAATATTGTAATACCACATAAATCAATAAAAGTGTTTTCAACGAGAAAATGTTTTTGTTCTCCAACACCCGATTTCAGATTCTCAGATTTAACTTGTCGGCACTCATACCACTACGCCACACAATAGCTGTGTGAATTGAACTCGAGCAGTGCCATAAAAAGGTAAATGCCCGTTTCATGTAAAAATTCCTGAACAATCAAAATATCCGTTGTTAAATTCCAAAGCCTTCAGTCCATTCAATATAAATTTTTGAGTAAATTGGCTCAACGATTCAGGAGCTACAGATGTTCCCAGACGGTCTGACAGCTGTTAGGTTGATATGATGATCGATAAATTGATTGATAGTGATTTCGAGCGTGTCAACGCCTAAGATCATCTGTCCAGTAAGTGTATGTGTTCGTTTCCGACCGGGAGGAAGCGGTGATGTTCCCGCCCTGGATGGCTGAAACCGGCACCGAACTTACGGACTGACGGACAGACGGGCAGACGGACGATTCCGTCAATCGATTTTTCGGTACTAAGAACCAAAACCGCATGGATTCTGGCTGCATCACCTGTTAGAGGATTTGTTTCTAAATTTAGCAACGGAATTAATCCACGTCATATTTATTATTTTTTCGGCGTCTTCCTACAATTACAAAATTGAAGATAGCAATCTTTCCTTCAAATGAAATTTGTAGTCCAAAATTAGTACTTTCATTAAAGTCACGTAATTATTTTTAACCTTTTAGTAGTTTTCACGCAATATTGCCTGCAATACTTGCGATTTGAAAAAATAAAAAAACAGATTTACACAAAAATAGCTCCAAATGTTTTCTATGAACTTCTGGTGGAGAAAACGTTAAATGCACTCTATAATAACACATAAATCCCAGATTGCTGTAATTCGTTTTTCAAAAAATACTAAAATGTATTTTTTTACTTCCCACGTCGTTAATATTTACATTAGTGGCAATTTGTTCACCTTATTGCATTTATGGGTACATGCACTTTAAATAATGACAGGTAACGTTTCTGCAAATCTCAACAGTTTTTGTAAAAATGAGCTCAAATTTCCGCATTTTGAGAAACGCTCATGTGCCATTTTCTAAAAAATGGCTCCAATTTTTTCTTCAAACATTTCTAACGGTTAGTCCCAATTGAATTATTTAATACGACGAAAAGTTCATTTCGTATTATTTTTTTTACAAAAAATTACACAAATGTAATTTTTTAAATATCTCTCACGCCGTTTATATGCATATTTCCAGCGATTGGTAAACACTATTGCATTTTTGAAAGTGCTTCAAATGACTTCTAATGAAGTTTCTGGAAAACTCAAAATATATCTGTGATAAAGGGCACATTTACAGTGACGCATAAACGCTATTTTCTTAAAAGCGACCATTTGTGACGAGGTTTTACTCTTCCTTAAAATTTTTAAAGTAATATTTCCGTTCTACTATTAGGAAACCACAAAAAGTGAGAAAATTAAAAAAAAATTATACTTTGGGCGGCGTTAGATGGCAACTGGCAAGAAGATAAGGCAAGACCGTATAGGCAGACCACAATAAGGAAATCAAAAAACTTTGTTACGAGAAAGTCTGTGACATTCTGTAGCACTACTAGTTGAATGTTCTGGTAAACGTTTGTTTTCGCACAAGAACCACTGTGATTTTGTTTCTACTTTCTCGTATACATACGTATATACGGGAGTAATACACGTAATACAGAGAAAGTTATGAAATACTGGGGAAAATCGATTTCGAGATTTCAACGGAAATACACGTCGGAAATATCGATAACGAAAAAGTGATTTTTTTGAAAACGTTCGTCCGTCCGTCCGTCTGTTCGTCGGTCTGCCCGTCCGTGTGCCCGTCCGACTGCCCGTCCGTCTGCCCGTCCGTCTGCCCGTCCGTCTGCCCGTCCGTCTGCTCGTCCGTCTGCCCGTCCGTCTGCCCGTCCGTCTGCCCGTCCGTCTGCCCGTCCGTCTGCCCGCCCGCTGCCCGTCCGGCTGCCCGTTCGGCTGCCCGTCCGTCTGCCCGTCCGTCTGCCCGTCCGTCTGCCCGTCCGTCTGCCCGTCTGTCTGCCCGTCTGTCTGCCCGTCCGTCTGCCCGTCCGTCTGCCCGTCCGTCTGCCCGTCCGTCTGCCCGTCTGTCTGCCCGTCTGTCTGCCCGTCCGTCTGCCCGTCCGTCTGCCCGTCCGTCTGCCGTCCGTCTGTCCGTCGTCTGCCCGTAATTTTAAAAAAATACAAAAGCAAAATGTTCTCAAAAACGGCTTGAAATTTGATTCTTAAATATTTGTTAGGGGTAGTACTAATTGCATCTTATATGATCAGGATGATCCGATGACGAAACGCCATATTGCTCTATTCTTTAGTTTTTTCACAAACCCACATTTGGCTCCACATTTTTTCCTCAAATTTTTCAATTGGATAGTGCTAATTGTACTGTTTATTATAGCGGACAGTTGATTTTTTGCATTCTTTTGTTTTTTCAAAAACTGCACAAATGTATTTTTTCAAATATCTCTTATGCCGTAAATATGCACATTTCCATCGATTTGTAAACATTATTAGATATGCGAGTAGAAGTGGTTCATATAACTTCAAATTAAGTATTTCGAAAACTCAATAGGTTCCTGTGAAAAAGTGCTTCAAATTTCTCATTTACAATAATGCTAATCGCCATTTTCTTAAAAACGGCTTCAAAATCTTCAAAGTGTCTGTTTTGGAGGAGGTTTTACTATTCTTTAATATTCTTGAAGTAAAACTTCCGTTCGTTTATTAAGAAACCGAAAAGTTGAGAAAATGTCAATAAAATGCTCTTTCGGTGATGATGGATGGCAGCTGGCCAGAGAATGGAGCAAGACATTAAAGTCCACACCAAGGAAATTAGAAAAAATTGCTACGAGAAAGTCTGTGCAATTATACACCTAGCACCATTAGTTGTCTTTTTCGAAGAACCACAAATAACACCTGTAAAGAAAGTAACAACCTCAATAGATAAAAAATTATAACAATTTTAGCACGATATTAACATTGAAAATAACCCCTTACCTCTTTATTTCTTTGGGAATCGTCTACAGGACTTCCAAACTTGTGTTCCTGTGAATCTCGAGTAACATTTATGGTTCTTTAGGGACGGTTTTAATGTACTAATATACTAATTTCAGGGCTTTTAATATTTTATTAATTTTACATAATTTTGAGCTTTCGACGAACAATATTTGAGAAGGGCCACACTGTTCCCTCGTTACCAAAGTCTGCAGAGCCGTAATTCAGAAAATATTCTTTTAATTTTTGTATTTATTTGTTTAATGTTTTCGTCAGCAGAACTGGTTATTGGGGGGGGTGTGGATTGATTCTAATTTAAGGCGGTTTAAGAGAGTCTTTGAGATATTGGGAGATAATACGGATTGGAATGGATGCATTTGTGCCCAGATTAGATATTTGTGCACATGTACAAGACCGATGAAGAGTGATAAATCTGTTGCTCATCTGCTTAATGTATCCATTCATGGGAGGAATTTTTAATTCTCTGAGTATTTCCGTATTTGGAATAAACCATGGGGTTTGTAGGGCTTTTCTTAAGTATTTGTTTTGTATGATTTGTAGTTTCTTCAGATGTGTGTTTGCTATATTGTTCCAAATTTGACAGGCGTAAGTTAATGAGGGACGTATTATCGTTTTATAGATGGATAATGCGCATTCCAGATTAGACGATGACTTGTTATTTATCAAAGGGTAAAGCTTGTTAATTTTTGCGTAGTTTTCGTTTGTTATTTCTTGAATGTTTTTTGAATTTCTTGAATTTCTTGAATTTTGTAAAAAATGACTTGCTCAAGGGCGGGAATATTTTTTCAGAAAATGCCGAAGTCTATTACTTTAACACTCGACGTAGAAATCATATTCATCAGGTGACAGTATCAACAGCTCATTACAAAAAATTCACATACAATACATGTACATTATTTTACAACACTTTGCCAGATGACATTAAACGATTAAATTCAATAGAAAAGTTTAAATCCCAAGTGAAATCATTTCTGCTGCATAACTGTTTCTATACAATTAGAGACTATACTGAGCATCACAAGAAAAGTAACATTAATTTTAACAATGATACATAATGCATTATTTACCATTTGGACTGTATAAATAAGTATAAACAACCTGTAACAACTATTGTACTACAGCTTCCAGGTCAATGACCCCCATCTCGATCAGGTTTTTCGTCCAGTTTCCCTGATCCATTGAGCAAATGCTGAGATGGCCCCTTGTTTTGCTTCTGGACATAAATGTAACTTCATTTTCTGTGCACGTCTTCTAGAATTCAGTGGGAAATACAATTATTCAAATCATCGTTTCCATGTTGTCGCGGCAGGAAGTAATAAGAGCCAAAATTTATTGCTTATTTATCTTTGAAAATAGATTTTATTACATGGGAGTTTTCTTTTTGTTTTTTTTGTTTTTTTGTTTTTTTTCTCCCTTGCAAAACTCAAAATTTATTGCTTATTTACCCTTGAAAATAGATTTTTTTACATGGGAGTTTTTTTGTTTTTTTCTCCCTTTCAAATATCAAAATTTATTGCTTGTTTATCCTTCAAAATAGATTTTATTACATGGGAGTTTTTTTGTTTTTTTCTCCCTTTCAAAAATTCAAAATTTAAGTAGTATATGACTTAGTGTAGGGATCACAGAATTTTGAAAATGTGCACACAATTCACTTTTCCCCATAGCACGTCAAACGCAGTTTTTAACTGTTTTTTGACGTAAAATAAATAAATAAAAAATAAATGAATGTGTTTTTTAATGTTAATTCTGATCTAGTAATGCACCCAGATATTTTACGGGATTTTTATTATTAAGCCATAGAATTGCAGAATAATTTTAATTTGTCGTGGTTGATGTATTTTTCTTAATGAGAACATATTAGGCTGTGATTTGCTAGGGTTTATGGCAATTCTCCATTTTATTGTCCATTAGGCAAATTCGTTTGTCTGACTGGAGATCATTGCATGCGTTACTAATATTTGAGTTTGCATTAAAAAGAATGGTATGAATAATAACCAAATCCCACCCACGTGATTCTTGTAAGCCTCTCTTTATTCAACTAGGAATTTTACTTTTGCCTTGTCTGTTGATTTACAAATCAGTGTTGTTTGTGAAAAATGACTTGCTCAAGGGTGGGAATATACTTTCAGAAAACGCCGATGTCTATTACTATAACACTTGACGTAGAAATCATATTCATCAGGTGACAGTATCAATAGCTCATTACAAAAAATTCACATACAATACATGTACCTTATTTTACAACACTTTACCAGAAGAAATTAAACGATTAAATTCGATAGAAAAGTTTAAATCCAAAGTGAAATCGTTTCTGCAACATAACTGTTTCTATACAATTAGAGACTATACTGAGCACCACAAGGAAAGTAACATTAAATTTAACAGTGATATTTAATGCATTATTTACCATTTGGACTGTACAAACCTAAACAACCTGTAACAAGTTTTGTACCACAGCCTCCTCCTCTTGAGCAGATTTTTTGTCCAGTTTCCCTGATCCACTGAGCAAATGCTGAGATGGCCCCTTGTTTTGCTTCTGAACATCAATGTAACTTCATTATCTGTGCAAGTCTTCTAGAATTCAGTGGGAAATATAGTTATTCAAATTATCGTTTCCATGTTATCACGGCAGGAAATATTATCCCTTGACTAAGGACACGATGGTGAAGAACCAACTTTATTGCTGATTTATACTTGAAAATAGATTTTATTACATTGGAGCTTTTTTTATACAATCCTTGCAAAAAACGCTAATATTTTTCTGTTTTCAAAATTCATGTAGTATATGGCTTAGTGTAGGGATCACAGAATTTTGAAAACGTGCCCATAATTCACTTCTTCATAGCACGTCATACATAGTTTTTAACTGTTTTTGAAGTAAAAAAAATAAATAAACTGAATTCCACATTGTCTTGGAGTTTAAAGATGCTGCCTAGAAAGTTTTGAAAATGTTTACACCTAACTTTATGTAACTCTTGTTTAATTTTTATAGAGATGCTATTTAATTTTTGTTTTAAGAATTTATTGTGTTAATATTACCACACCCTAGGAAGGTCATGCTTTTCTTTAATTAAATTTAGTAGTGGTTTTGAAAGCGGAGTGATTTTTTGGTGAAATTTCTGACTTTAATTGAAGATCTTTAGACAGCATTTTTTATTACGTTTCCCAGGGAGCTAATACAATTGTCTATTTCTGATGAGGTTTTAAGGCTCTTCGGATATTGACATTCATTCATTCATTCATTAGAAAGTTTCTATGCATGTCCCAATTTATTTTTTCCTCAATTATTATTTTTATTTAGGTCTAACTGAGGTTCAGCTTTGAATGAAATTACTACTGAATTGTGATCCGATTAAAATTTTGTTTTCACATTTTGGTAAATCGGTAGGTTTGAGTAATAAATCTAGAATGTCAGGAAGTACGTTTGGGTTATAGTGATAATATGTGGGCTCTGATGGAGCTATCTCTGATGGAGCTAGCTCTGATGGAGATGGATGTATTTGAAGTGCGAATTTCTGAAGACGTTTGCCCTGATATGATTAGAGTTCCAAATTTGTATCGGGAGCGGTAGCTCAGTGCATCAACTGATTTCACTGCAGCGCCTCTGACCGGGAGGTCCTAGGTTTCGAGTCCAGACGGCGGTAGGATTTTCGACATTATATTTTCAGCTAGATCGAATTCAGTCGCTGTCTGGAGGAGAATTCTAGCGGCCGGCTGCTCTGATCGGTAGTTTTCCGTGATTTCTCCGATCAACACCAGGTGACTTCCAGAGCAGTACCCTAACAAACGGGCCACGGACCGCGCGCCATCTGTTCTTCCTCTTCCTTGTCCTATCCTCTCCCCTTAAACACACAAACACTTACACTAACATGCCCTACACTACCACATATTCCGGGAGACCGTTCGGGAGCTTAGAGCTTGTCTCGGCTGGGCGGTGCCCCGCTGTTGGGAGAGTCCTGGTCAGACCCCACTAGCCGACGGTAGGTCGGTGCCGGATCTCGCCATCCAGCGGGGGAAGATCACCGCCATCTCCCGAGAGAAAATATGCATTACACTAACGGGACTAATGACCAAAGCAGTTGACGTGCCCGGATACATGAAAAAATCAATCAATCCAAATTCGGTTTTTACAATTCGGATTTCCTGCTAGTATTATTTGCGATTTTCCATCAAACTTCTTCCTTTCATGAAACTCGATGGAAAAGTTTTGTTGGATGGTTTGTATGCTGCAATAACAATTATGTTAGGAGAGACCAAATCGATTTTGATAATAATTGTTTCTATTTTGTTTGAGGACGGGGATTGTATCAATGTATGTTTGATTTTCCTATTGATGAGAAATGCTACACTACATGATGCTATTAGAGAAATCTATCACTGCGATAAGATAAATATTTGGGGATTGAAAATCTTCTTCCCGGCTTTGAAAGTGTTTCTGAAATATATGCATATATATATATATATATATATATATATATATATATATATATATATATATATATATATATATATCGTAGACTTGTAGAAAGTGTCTTAATTCATTCTCTTGGCGCTTTACGCCATTTGCATTCCAGTTGAGAAGTTTAAACTTTTCTATTTTATTTTGTGCCATTAATATGCATAGAAATAAGTATTTCAACCATTTGTTGTAACTGAGGAATGATTCCAGAAGGAATATCGTTTATAATTGTTTGAATTAGGTTTTCGTTTATTTCATTCATATTTTGGAGCACTGGAGGAGAATTCCTGTTATCAAGCCCAGGCGGTTGACTAGTGCAATAAGCAAAAGAATGCAAGGGCGTTAGGTTTAGCGATAGAGTAAACTCTTGAGGGGCAAAGTGATACGGTTGAGCGTTCTGATTCGGTTGGTACTACAATCGTAGTACTACCTATTTGGCGTTTTGTAATGTAAAAATTTATGATTAGCCTCATTCCCGTTATATTTTTTAATTGCTTCTTTGTAAGTTTTGCAGCCTTTATAGTTTTGCAGCCTCTGCAGCCCCACCGCAATTACAACACTTTGTTACATTGTTATGTTTAGGTTTATCACATTGCGAGTAATGATGAGTCTGTCTGAGCATCTAATAAGAAATTCACTCAAAGTTCGAACTTTTATTAGACATTGGTCGTTTTTCAACCAGTATTAAATACGCGACGCAAGATTTCTTCTCTCACGGCCGCAGTGTGGAAAGTGGTACTAACTTAACGTGTCGAGTTGCTCTCGCGGAAATCGCCATTTGCCGCAGCTCTGCACCCTGCCTCGTATATTTCAGCCAGGATTCCTTTGAAGTCTGTTTCTTAAGAGATCTGCTCTCTAAGGAATCTTATTCGAGCACGCACGCGCCATTGCGTCCTTTCATGTACCTGGTGTAATGCTTACTTCCTCCGTCACATGTCTGTCTCGGTTAACCACATGCGAACTCTCCGGATGGAAAACGTAAAATCTCATTAGGAGGAGACTTTGCTGGAGTTTTTGAACTGTGCCGTGCACTTGCTACGCTTCTTTTGCATTCCCGAAACATGAAATTTACACTGTGTGATTTTTCGTTTTGCGAATATCCACGCACCGCAGCAGGAATGGAATCTACGCACGGGTGGGGGGTTCAGGGCAGTACGCTAATGATATGCCCACTGAGGCCATAAGCAGTGGTGCATTTAATGTAAGAATTCAGTTTTTTTTGCTTTTTAATTTGTTGCTTCTACAAATTGACGCAACGCGTCTCTATGCCCCCCTTAAGGGGCGTTGAGCGCTTTGCGCTGGGGAGTAATCCTCCATTAATTTACGCGCTTGTGGAGTAATCCTTCATTAACCTTGTCATGTCACGTCGCAGCCAGTTGTCAAGAGTACCGCCAGGTAGCATCTCCGCGTACGCGCCTCCCACCACGCGCTCCTGCGTCACTACCCAGCGGCCAGAATTGGGAAGGAATAAGGATAGAGGTGGGGTTTAGAACACTTCACAGGGATTGGACTGTACATTGTGAAGCAGCCAAACTAGTTTTGTTGGAACAAATTTCACATGAGATGTGACGGGAATTGAACCCGGACTTCAGTGGTGAAAGCCTAGCGACTTCGCTATGTGCCACGAGCGAGTTTGTACGTGTAATTGGAGAATATGCGAATAATCCAATAAAATATTTTTATTTTAATTCAAGATTGAAATTGTTTTATTGTTTTTGTATTTTATCCCAATTCCTGAATATCTTACGAAACGATAGACACTTCTCACATGGCGAGAGGCTGCATAGTTTTTTCTTTCAATTTCGGTTCTCATTGGATATTGTCATTATAAATTAAGAGAATGGGGAGAGCAGACTTCTACAATTTTCTTAAACCTTGCAGTGGGAAAGAAAGGTTTTAAAAATTGCAACAGGGAAGTGTTTACAATCTAATATTTTTCCGTTTGAAATACGTGAACTTACCTACGTTTGGCATTTGGCGATTAATCAAATCAATTCGGTGGATATTTTTTGGGAAAAATAATTTGAATTAAGGGCCTGAACGTAATTCATCAAGGGTGATTTGGACAATGATGATTGCAGAATTAACACCAACGATGTTTGTTTTAGCTAGTATTAAAATTAGAAGTACGCTTATTTTATATAATAGCACTTCAAGAGATAATAAAAAGATGGAAGAATTGTAATTTCCTTGATATGTGAACCTACAACATCGACCCTTCTACTGGCTTGGTTATCAGAGCTTGTGGCCTCAGTAAAAGTCATCAAGACGACTATCCACATGTTCTGCCATTTGTTCACCTCTGTTCCAATTGCGTCATTTTAAATACTCTTCTAATGCGTGTCTATAAAATCAATAAAAATCTCTTGTTAGAAATAGTTTTCACCAAACAAAAATGCATGAATAAATGAATCGCTATCACTGTATGAGATTTCTTTGCACCCTAGCATCCAACATCATCTCATAACAGAAGCATTAGAGGAGTCTTCAGTCTGTCTGTCTGCCTCAGTCGGCACAAGTTCTACGTCCCCGACCGGTCTCCCTGCATGTGATAGTGTACTGTATGTTAGTGTGTGTGTGTGTGTGTTGTGTGTGATGATAGGTCAAGGAAGAGGAAAGAAAGATCGCGCGCGTCCGTGACTCGTTTGTTAGGTTGGTGGCTCCTGGTGTTGGTCAACACCAGGTGTTGATCGGAGAAACCACGGAAAAGTACCATTCAGAGCAGCCGGCCGCTAGAATTCTCCTGCTGACAGCGACCGAATTCGACTAAGCTGAAACGCTAGTGTCGAAAATTCTGCCGTCGTCGGAACTGGAACCTAGGACCTCCCGGTGAGAGTCACTGCATTGACATCAGTTGATGCACGGAGCCACAGCTCCCGGTCTCTAGTATCGAGAAAGGAAAAGTGTGTGAGGACTGCCCGCTTAGAGGCACTGCAGTGACATCAGTTAATGCCCTGAGAAACCCCTCCCGGTACCAGTATTAGAGAATGAAAATGTAGTCTATTGTGTAATATGCTTGAATTGTTCTTTGATGTATACAGGAAGACAAAACGGAAAATTAAACAAAGGACGAAAAACATAATAATAATAATGTCCCATAATTTTGATTTTTATTGTCCTTTGATCTTGGACAAGGAAGATACCAAAAATACTCTTCTTTAATCTGAAAACCTTTAAAAAGGAATAACAGGTATTGAATCCCAAAATGTCCATCCTGCTGGAGTGTTCGGAGAAATTGAAGACCGATCAGCTTAAACAATTGCGAGTATAGAATTACACTCTGTAGCAAAATTTGTTAGTAACAAGTGCATAATATTTTTAGCAATAAAAAAATTGCCGCGGTATGCTTAGTCGAAAGTAACCCGTCCAGTATTGAATCGAATCGGCGTTGTCCACCTTGCGTGTGTTTTCCAAGAAATGCAAATTTGTTCATTCTTAATTATTACCCTATTAAATATACTTGTAAAATTAATTAACTGTATAGTAAAATTTGATTATAACAACTGAAAGATATGTAATGTAATAAAAAATAGCATGATTATTTAAAATTAACCGCTATTCCCGCCGAATTCCAGAAACGTTCAGCAATTTGGAGATTCTTCCGAGAAATAGGAAGTTCCTTCTAAACTATTTCCCTACCTATAATACTGTAAAAATTTCATTAATTCTCCATTTTTATCGATTTTCATCAAGTGAGTACAAATAAAACTCATAGTACTTAAATCAACAAATCTATGCGATTAGAAGAGAAGTGAATTTTTTTAGTAATGCTTGATTTATAAAATGTTAGGTCCATCTACCCACCCCAAATTAAATAAAAATGTCATGGAAATAGTTATATATTTATAAAAAACTTAATAATAATAATAATAATAATAATAATAATAATAATAATAATAATAATAATAATAATTTAAGGCAATAGTGCAGTAGCGGTCTCGGAGCAGAGGATCGCGGGTTCGAATCCCGCTTCGGGCGTGAATGATGGTGTGTTTGCGTTGTCCGTATGTGCACTCTCTACAGGTTCTCCTAAAGTTTAAAAATCAAAGTTGTCGCTATATGACAAAGATGTTGAAACGCGATCTAAATATTTATTATTATATTAAATATTATTATTATTATTATTATTATTATTATTATTATTATTATTATTATTATTATTATTATTATTATTATTATGAACACTGGAAAGACAAAATTTCAGATGTTTTCTGAACCACAATATCTGAATATCAAAATAGATAACCAGATCAGAGGTCAAGAATACACAAAACGTATACATCCAAAAAAGTGAACCAAATAATTAACTACATCAATTCCCAAATCCAGCCAGTATATCTATCAGATACCACAGACCTCCGGAAACTCTACACTGGAATTTATTGTGCTGCTCTCACTTTAACTGCAACTCTCGGGTTTAAAATTCAAGATAGTGACAACACCAAAGAAGCCCGTGTTTATCAACGAAAATTCATGGAGTCTTGGCTAATCAGACTAAATCACAAAATTGAAGAACTTAGAAAAGACATCGGGAAACTAACCTCTTACGTGAACAACGGAAAACCGCTCAAACACTTCAAACAAATAAGATCTATTTGTGCAAAACACAACAAATACTCGAGATTTAAAAATAATGAAGAGTTCCACTCTGCAACACTAGACACCCTCAAGCAAAAGCTAACAGTCGAATAAACTAAACGTGGCAAATACATTAAAGCAAATGAAAGAAAGAAGGAAGATCTTCTCTTCACAAGAAATGAGAAAGCTTTCTATCGAAACGAGAAACAAAGTGACAAGGGTGATCTACAAGAAGATAAACATCCAGACCGAGAACAAATTGAAAGCTTCTGGAGCAGTATTTGGTCGGTACTCTTATAACATAAACATTCTCCTTAGATGCAAGACGAAAGAAAGAGACCGATACCTCCGATGGAATCATCACACATGAGTACAGATTATATTAAAACAACTCTCTCAAGAACTCATAATTGGAAAGCTCCAGGATGTGATGGAATTCAAAATTTCTGGCTGAAAAAATTTACATCAGCATTTTGGCTGATCTCTTTGCACTTGCGATTAAAGAACCCGCAATTTTACAGTCCATTTTTCACCAAAGGAATTACCTATCTGACTCCGAAAGGACAACTATCAAATGACCCCTCCAAATACCTCACAATAACATGTCTCCCAACAATTTATAAGCTTCTCACAGTATTTATCAACTCTAAAATCTTTCGACATTTAGCCAAGAACAAAATTATGGCAGAGGAACAACAAGGATGTACGAAAGTTTTCAAGAGGTTGCAAAGAACAATTAACAATTGACTCAGTAATTGTTAAGCAAATTAAACGAAACAAAAGAACCCTTCACATTGCCTATATAGACTACAAGAAGGCTTTTGACAGCATCCCACACTCATGGCTTCTGGAAATGCTTAATAATTATAAAATAAATCCGAAAATGCCATATTGTCCGAAACTTTCTAAATTCAGATTCTTTAATAAATAGCAATTAACACTCTTGGCGGAAAGCCCGTCATTATTTGAGAACCAGGTCTTCCTTTGAACCAGCAATGTGCAAACGTAAATAATAATAATAATAATAATAATAATAATAATAATAATAATAATAATAATAAGGAAATAAAATTTGGGTTTTAAATGATATTGTTTCGTTTATTAATTAATAATTTTGTTAATTTCGTAGAAATGATAGGTTAAGTAGAAAATTATTTAATTTTGAATTTACGAATTTATTTATATATTTTTTGTTCCCGAGGTACCGAAACGCCGCTCTACCGCTTTCCATTAGAAATTAAGCCGTGGATAGGAGCTAAATTTCCTCATTTCGCGTTGGGCAAGCAGGGTACACGGCAAACAAATCGATTCTCCGAGAACTCTGCTTCGTTTCCAGAAAATATTATTTCCTGCAATTGTGGTTAATTTAAGTCACTAGAACTAATTGTATCACTTAAAGGAATAATTAAGCAAGACGATCTTTGTGTTCTCTCCGTGGATAGAATCAGAATATCACCGTGGAACTTCTCTTTGTCGTGAAAGGTAACAAGTTTCTTACTCCTGAGATGCCGTTCAACGCATGCTTCATTTTCCCGCCCCTTCCCCCTGGGGACCAGAAGGTGGAGTTCGAAGTCTTCCGATACCCATCATACGTTTTCCGCTCCATACTTTTCCATTACCTTTTCTCCACTCACACGCTTCAACGGTAGCGGGGAAAAGAGGAGACCTCTGTTCCGGCCAATCAGGTGGAGGGTTCGCTTTCCCTTTTCTTGGAGTAAAAGAAGAGAAACCGCCGTCTTGGGACAAGGGATTTTCAACGACTAGGAGGAAAATTAAAATAAAATTAAAATAAAAAGTATTCCGTTATGCAAGGTGGGGGTTGAAGCGTAAGGGCAACTCCACAAAAAATATTTCAATGCTGGAAGGCCCAGTGAGACGGAGTGTCAAAAACGACGAACTGGAAAACGAAAGAGGATATTGTATTTTGATACATGGAATGTGCAAGGTTGGAGTACGAAAGTGAGTAAAGTCATCAAAGAATTATAAACGCTTCAAACCGATATCGCAGACTTGAGAGACGCTAAAAAGAAGGGGAATCGTAGTGAAGATCTCAACAACTTTATCTACAATTCAGCGGAGTGAATAAAGAGAAAATAGCACGAACTGGGATATACATTTTCATTAAAAACAAGCTCTCAAAATACTTAAAAAGCTCGGAACAAATTAATGACATTGGTCGACAAAAAAGGAACAAATTTTTGTCTCAGAAAAAAAATCTGATTCTGGTAGCATTTTTTCTCCCGAATTCAAATATGATATCGGTTTTTCTCCATCACATAAGGTTTCCGAGAGACAGGCATTTATGATTTAAAACACTTTAATATTTTCTACATTCTTGAGTACACTACATTCGAACATTCGGACTCACCTAAAAAGTCAGAAATGACGATTTCTGCTGTATTTTGCTTGTGAAACAGCCCTGTTGATGGTCCAACAATAATCGACCAGCATATTAGGATTCCATTGGCCTTGATATCTCTTTTCTGTAGCTGAAATCTCCTGATGAAAGCGTTCCTCGTGCTCATCGCTCACTGCGCCAAGATTTTCCGGGAAGAAATCTAGGTGCGAGTGCAGGAAGTGTATTTTTAAGGACATATTACAGCCCAAATTTTTATAAGATGTTATAAGATCATTAACAATATCTCGGTAATTTTCTGCCCGTCGATTTCCCAAAAAACTGTGAGTTACTTTCTTGAATGTTTGCCAAGCTGCTTTCTCCAGTGGATTCAATAGTTCCTCAAACTTTTCATCATGCATTAGTGATTGTATTTGTGGACCCACAAATATCCCTTCTTTAATTTTCGCTTCACTAATTTTTTGGAAACTTCTGTTTTAGGTACATGAAACCAGGAGTATTGCTCATGGCTTTCACGAAATTCTCCATTAATCCTAGTTTGATATGTAACGGAGGTAGATACACATTTTTAGGATTACACAACAGTCATGTTTCACATTTTTCTGTCCAGGAATGAATGATTCGCGTTTAGGACATTCTTTTCTGGTGTAATGGTTTTTTCTGTCCCTACTATCCCAAAGAAAGAAAAAACAACAGTACTTTGTGTAACCAAGCTGCAGACCAAGAATAAGTGCAATTACCTTCAAATCACCACACACAGTTCATTCATACACTGCATATTGAAGCTTTGTCATTATAAAGTGAAAGTTTTCATATGTTTATTTCATACAAGCAGAGTGAGCCAGAGGTATTGATGGGAATTTATTTCCATTAGTCCGAAGCACTACTTTTAAACTTGCTTTGGAGGAATCAATGAACAAGCGCCATTCTGTTGGGTTATATTCAATACCAAATGTCTCCATTAGAGAAGAAATGTCATTGCAAAACTAAGCCATTTTCTTCAGAAAAATTGCCTTTCAATAGAGATTGACGACTACGATAAGTACAAACCATTGTATTCTTTTGAAGAAGATTCCATCTTTTCTAGCCGGGACCCAAGCATTTCAGACTGGATTTTGGATAATTTAAGTCTCGTGTGAGATCGTTAAGATCTTGAGTCAACAAATGAAAACACGCACTACACTTACGGGACTAATGAACTAAACTGTTCACGCGCCCCAAATCACTAACAACCAACCTACTTAAAAACGCTCCTGGAAAGGATACGAGTTGATTATTTTAGGAGTGTATGCTCCACCAGATAGTAACGTGATGAAGAGAACAGGTTTTATGACACTAACAGATCTACCAGATAATATCGGTGCGAAACATAAATCAATTTTATTGGCGATCTAAGTACTGAAGTATCTGTAAATACTGAATATCGCGGTAATCCGTGTCTCGCTATTTCGACATTCCGTACTATTACGATTCTAGGTGGTAAATTAAAACTCTGGTATTATTTTAACAAAAACGTTTATTTTTTCTTAACACAATCACTGAAAAAATTTGATTTATGTACAGATATTCTTCACTTGATTATTCTTTACACGTCACTCTTCTCTTGATTACTTATCTTCACTGTTCACTTCTCTTGCACTGTCGCACAGTCCTAAGCACTGACAACTGTTCGATGTACTGGCCACAGTCCACTGCACTGACCACAGTTCACGTCACTGAGCACAATCACTGCACTGCTATTCACCGCAATGCACACACTTCATAGCTCAGCTTCCACTTCAGACTTAAGAATGACTCGCGGTCGCCGGCCGCCGCGTATTTATACTCGACGGGCGCCGTCGAGAATTTTCTGAACTTTGCGATTAGCGCCAAGAACACTCTGGGACTAGCTAGTTCAAGGGCCGCCGACCGATGACGCAAACCGCGCATACAGCTAGTTCGTGGTGGTGCCGGCAGATGACGCAATATTCGTTACAGTACAAATTGAGATGGCCTGACGTGTGCCAATTCATCAAACAAGCACACAAGCGACTATAATTCAAATCTGACTCTTGACGGGTTGGCAATTCTGCGTCACGTGTGCGGTGGTATGTGCCAGTGTCAATGTCAGTGACAGTCGGTCTGCTACTTTGTTGCGACCGGTTTGAGCTCATGAATGTATGTATCTAGAACTTCTTTTTACACTGTAGTTGAAAATTCCGTGTTTGACTTTTACTTTCTCCCTACGGAGTAGAAAAAATTACGTAATACTGCGCGCAAAAACGGCGAATCTTTGGCACAAAAACTTGTATTAAGGTAACAAGAGAGTACAGAAAAAGTGGAATTATCCTTTTGCTACATTAAAAAAATCGTGGTGTTGCACAGTGTTTTTTAGAACCTTGGTAGCGAAAAATCGAATGACAACAAAACGTCTGTCCGTCCGTCCGTGTGTCAAGAACGCTAGTAGCTAAACGGTTTAGCCGATGTTCTCCTAAGTTTATATTCCCCAATCGATCTGTCTGATGTCTGGATCCTTGAATTTCAAACCGATATTTCAGTTTTTTTTGGGGGGGGGGTAGGAGGGTACTTTACATGAAGCTCCTGGGGTATTTTTCAGATCTTCAAAAATATAGCTCCTTATTTTTTAATTAAATTTCGCTGTTGGATACTGTGAAGGGCGTTTAAGAGAATAGTGCAGGTCTCATGTTCGTTGAAAACCAAGATATTTAAAAAATTGCAAAAGTTCACAATTTTTTCGGAGTTTTCCTACAACTGTTTTGTGAAATCTGTTCTTTGAAGAGAGTTTCGAAATAAGATCATGTACAAATTTTGGGAAAAAATAGTATTTTCCGCGTAATTTTGTGCGAAAATGCGCGGGAAAAAGTACGTGCTGTTCTAGCAGCACTAGTTTTGCTAATAATCCGAGTCTTTTGTAATCCGAGGTACCACCAAACCGAATTATTTCGAATCATCGCGACTCTACAGTACTATGACAGGGCGTAAAGAAAATGACATTGTAGGGAAGTTAGAAGTAGCTATGGCGAACGACACAGGAAAAGCGTATACAATTCTGTCAACAGAATCAGCCGCATGTACTAAATGGCTTCTAAGGGAACAAAGAGATCCATAAATTTACATGGATACAGCCCATCCGACAGCTTAAATCAATAATGGATTATAGTATCTGCCGGCAAAATACAAACATGAAGGTGGAAAATGTGCAAGAACACCGAGACACGGAATGTGATGCGTATCACATTTACTTCGGACGAAGATCTATTTTCCTTACAGCAATGGGATCAAAAATGATCAGAATGATACAGTAAGATCGATGCTTTCAGAAACCTAACTGTAACCTTGACAGATCTAATAAGGAGTCCGTTTGGTTGTTATTTTAACTAAGACTCAGTAATAAAAACTCAGTGAAATATGCTGCTCCTCTTCCACTACTATATATTATAATGTTAGAGTAATCTCAGAGACCGCTCGCAAGAGCTAAGGAGAAAAGGAATGTTAATCCCGAAAACAATATCCCCCGTGGTAGTATTGGGATGTGAAAAGAAAATCAAGGAAAAGAACCAAGCATATTAAAATGGCTACATACACGGGATCCGTAGGTCCAAGGTTATTAATATAGGATTAACAGAGTAGTGAATAATTAGTCGCTAGTGGAAAGAATGTTCTGTGAAACAGGACATGTGAACAACACGTAGCAATTTGGAAAATACAAGATCTAGAAAAGCGTGGAAATTTGTACGGTGACCAGAAAAAATGAATATCAATACAATAATATCTAGAGGTGCTACAGAGTGGCACAACCTTTCTAGTAGCAATTTTTTCTACTTTCCTTGATGTGGACTGGCTTTACGGTCTTGCCACATCCTCATTTCACCTGCCATCTATCGTCGCCCAAAGAACATTTTTTTAAAAACATTTTCTCAACTTTTTGCTTTCTTAATAGTAAAACCAAAATATTAGTTCAAGAATATTAAAGAATAGTAAAATCTCGTCCTAAATAAAAATTCTCATTGAAAAATTTGAAGCCGTTTTTAAGAAAATGGCGTTTAAGCATTACTATAAATGCGAAATTTGAAGCTCGTTTCACATAAAACTATTGAGTTCTCAAAAACCTTCATTGAAAATAATTTGAAGCAATTCCACTCACAAATGCAATAATGTATTCAAATAGATGGAAATGTGCATATTAATAGAGTGAGAGATATTTTAAAAAATACAATTGTGTAATTTAAAAAAATGATACATCAAAATACACTTAACGTTATATGAAACAGTGCAATTAGCACTATCCATTGGAAAATTTTAAGAAAACATTTGGAGTAATTTTTGAGGAATTTTGAGAAACTTTTCGCAGAAAACTGTTGTATTCGGGAAACTTTATTTGAAGTTATTTAAAGCACTTGTACTCAAAAATAAACCAACGTTAAGAAATCGCCTCTAATGTAAATATCACCGACGTGAGAGACAAGTAACAAAATAATAATTTTTTGTGTTTTGAAAACAAATAGAGGAATATGACGTTTATATCATCGTATAAGGTTTATTTATCACTAACCTTACCAAAAATTTGAAGAAAGAATTTGGAGCAGTTTTTGAGAAAATCTTGTTTTTTGAATTTTTTAAAATTGCAAATTTTGCACACACTATTGTACGAAAACTACTATAATTTCCAAATCAATTAGATAACCTTAATTATAGAACTATTTATGAACAACAAATTTCATTTGAAGGAAAAGTCTCTATCTTCAATATTGTAGTTGTAAGAAGTTGCCGAAGAACATTCGTATTTTTACAATTTCTGAAAATTCAGAGTTAATCCTTAAAATCGGACTTATGCCACCTTTATAAGTGTATTTAACTCTATTCTTACAAGAAATTTAAAGAACAATTTTGAAGCCATTTTTGAGAAAATTTTGAAAATGTCTCTAGAATTTCCTATAAAGTCCCCCAAAAATTAAAAAATGTTTTTCAAAATCGCAGAGATTCGGCCCACGCAAAAACGACAGGGGTTTCTTCAATTTGGAAAAAGTCCTACGAATGGTTTAGGCGTTAGGTTTGTTCACATACACCAGATAGACAGGCGAACAAGCTCACGGACGGACGGTCGGACAGACGGACGGTCGGGCAGACGGACAGACGGACAGACGGACAGACGGACAGACGGACAGCCGGACAGACGGACAGCCGGACAGACGGACAGCCGGACAGACGGACAGACGGACAGACGGACAGACGGACAGACGGACGGACGGACAGACGGACGGACGGATGGACAGTCGGACGGAAGACAAATGGCCAGAAGGATGGCCAGACAGCGGACGGCCAGACGGACGTACAGACGGACGGACGGGCGAACGAGCGGACAGACGGACGGACAGACAGTCGGCCTTTTGCCGTCATTCGATTTTCGGTACCAAGGACCCACGAAACATTAATTTTGACTACACCGCATGTTAGACGATTTTTTTCTTAATTTAACAGCTGATTTATCGACTTTTTCGTTACCAAGTCCCTGTAATAAGAGTTTCTGCCAAAAAATGTGCGGTTTTTCGCGCAGCATTACATAATTTCCTCTCTGCTTCGTATGCGGCACCGAGAATCTAACAAAAATGTGCCTGGATATACCAGAAAGCGGAATCTGATCGTAAACTATTCCTAATTTGGCTCCGAAACGATGACATGATGAATGCTGCTGTTATATGAGAAATAATAAGTTGGATTTAATTATTAGAATATGCAAATTCATGTGTTCAAAAGTTTTCATGATGTTACATACAGTGTGGTTGTCTCTAATAAATAATAATATATAAATAAATTGCAATTATTGCAAATTGCAATGTAATAAATTGCAATTAATTTGTCCATGATAATGAAGCTTTCGGCATGACTTACAACAGTGGAAAGATGCTCTTCCAGCACATTTGATGTTCCGGTATTTGGCGCCGAATTCACTATTTTAGTCATGCAACTTTTCACACCGATCATTATTTCTACAAGTAAAAATTCCATACTAGTCGACTCTGTGGCGTATGAATGTACAACATTGCAATTTAAATCATTCCGTATATACGTGGCTACACCACCACTCCATTATTTTGTGTCTTTCTCTAAGAATATTATGATCTTGACATAGACATAATATTGTATAACCTGGTGTCGCGACGAGGTTGGATGAAATAGACATTTCACTAATCATTATTATATGAATGTTTATTTCCGAAAATATTGTAAGAATTTCATCGTGGTGTTTGCACAATGACTGCGCATTTATGTGCACGGTAATTTCACGACGACGAAAAGCGGCCAAAGTCCCTTTCGACTGCTCATGGCTTGTGGGATTTCCGCAAGGTAATACGGAGCTTAACCTGGTCCTGGCAGGTTAGAGGCCACTTGCATTGAAATGTGGTTTCTGCGAAATGTTTTACATACCGAAAGTGCTTTGAATATTCTCTTCTTCTAGCAAGGTAAGAAAACTAAAACTTACTCTGTACTTTTCCAAATGTATTTAAAAACGTTTTGTAGAAATTAGTAGAGGCCTTAACATGAACTAGTTATTATAAAAATCAAACAAAGTTTATCAAATTAATTTAATTTGTGGCAGGTTGACTATTACAAAGTCCCAAAAATCTGCATCACAGTTAATTCTAATCCTAGAATTCTTAACTTGATTATTTTGCCATGTTGGGTCTACGCATATTTTAGGCCAAAGTTGTGGGTATACACAAATTGATGTATAGAAAGTTATAGATATATAGATGGAAATATATAAGTATTTTCTTAAAAGTTCTCTCTTTTTAGTGAAATCTTCACTCACAGTAATTTTAGTGTTAATTAAATATCTCTTTGCATGAAAGACCTCGCCACGTTTTCTATAAGTAGTAAACTTAACAATTATTGGCCTTTCTCGTCCTTCAATTTTCCTACCCACACTATGGCTCCTAACAAATAAATGACACTCATCGATCTATATTATTAACATAGCGATAATACAGATGGACACTTTACGTAACCTTACCCAGGGCGAAAAGAGACGGGTGAGCACAGGCAAACAGCACGGGCAACAGTACACCAGACGCTCGCCGCCATGCTCCATGAACAGCGAGAAATATCGAGAAACATGCGAATAACTGCGGCGGCGATGGTGTAACGGTTAGCATATCGGACGGATATACCTAAGTACGCGTTTTTAAACCCAATCGAAGCCGTTGATTTTTAAGGTGCAAAAAATCCTCCGTACGCCTTCCTTCGCAGGGGAAATAAAGCCGGCTGTCCCATGTTAAGAGATTTACTGCATGTAAAAGATTCCTAAGTCTAAATGAATCCTCTGAGCTAAATTCAAATTGCCTGTTTCGTAGTAACTAAGTAATACCTTCTTACTCTCCTAGTTAGTGAAATGAGCGTAGCAAATTTGCGTGGTCAGACGGAAGAGCAGGCTTCATGGCCTGAATCTCGCCACGTTCAATAAGGCTACAATTCAATAAAGAATTTTGAATGTAAATAAAGTGACAATTTTCCACAGTAAGCAATCAAAAAATGAAGTTGAAGTAATGTTGCAATACTTTAAAAAGATTGTTCATAGATATGTTTCAATGACGCGCAACAAGGTGATAATTTTGGTATCTGGCTGCATTTACAATTCCCTCTAATATTGTGACGCAAACTGGTGCCCGAAACTCATTGGCTCAGTCAGATACGATGCGCAATAGTTCACCCATCTCTTTCCACCATGACCTTACTCATGTGTTTAACGGTAACATACATTCTTGAATGTGGTTTTGAATGCATGACAATCCTCAACAAACTTTACTGCGCTGGAAGGCTTCAATTATTCGACTTTTTAATATGTCATAATTACAGTTGCTTCTGGCTATTTTGAACAACATTACGTTTCGATATCTACAGAGACTGAATCAAGTGACTACGAAATGTACCCCTCTCCCTCAGAAAAATGTCGTTCAAAATTCTATCTTCCACACCGCGCCGACAAACTTGGACACCCCTCGGCCTGGGGGAGGGCAGGGGGAGGGACGCGTTGACCAATCGCTAGCAGGTAGAACCACAGTTGTCTGTGATTGGTGCAACATCCCAAGGAGCAGAAAGAACGCTGTCTCAGGGGGAGGGGGCTAGTTCGTTTACGTACGAGACGGAAATATCGTCATATTTCCCTGCCGAAGGAGATAGTTTGCCTGCGCGTACGCCACGACGAAAAAACTATTTCTAAGCGGGGTTTTCCGTCCAGAATGATTGTCTATAGACCAGTAAATATTTATCATTTTAGCAACAATTATTCTAAATTTAAGTAATCGATTTGTAACTCCTGAAAAACTGCTATTTTGAGATATTCATTTCTGGCACAATTTGCGGAGCCTTCCTGGCCGTTCTACAGCATATTTCGAATTTGTTTATAAAATTATAAATTGTTGCAAAATTGTTAATTCGCTGTTTTCGGTTCTGGGACATCGGGAGACTCTCCCCCCTTTAGATTTACAAAATTTGGAAATTGTTTATAAATTTGCAATTGTTGCAAATTTTTTTATTGTCTAATCTGAATGGCGTTTAAATGTGTTGCAAAATTCCGGAATCCGTTCGGTGCTATTATATCTCGTTCTCGAGATATATGTAATTGTTTATAAGAAATTAACATCTCAGTAGACCCCATTTGTTTGCGCTTAATTCATTCGCGCTAGCAGAATAGCGTGAGATGGGCATACTGAAAAAACAGTTCTCCAATGCCGCGCTTCTGCCTGCCACATACGCTTAAAATGCACTTGCTTGTAAACAAATTCTGTGGCCAATTTAATTATGCTAAATTCGTATTTTTACGGCGAGTATGAGCATAACTTTTATTTGGTTTTTATATTCTCTTTTAAGTCCTGCAATTTGCAAGTCGATATATTTATCAAATAGGAAAGAAATTGATAAAAAAATATATTTTTCAAGGTGCATTACGCCCAAACAATTGTTTCTGTTTTTCTATCAAAGGGATGTTGAGCAACCGAATAACTGTATTATTAATTTTTTTAAGTCCCCTGTTAACACCGAGAGTCAGAAACTATTTGTTCCTCTTGTTTAACCATTACCATTAAAAATAGGGAAACATATTGCTTAGCTGTTTGCTATAAACTGCACTGGATTGGATGAATGTAGTGTTAAGGTTTTCAAATACAGAAATATTCAATTTTGTGTTTTGAAAGATCACATGAGTAGAATCACACATCACAATATTTACACAAGTATAGAAATTTCTAAATAAACGTATATAAACTTTAAGTTAATATTTTCAATTCAATTTATCATTCCTTTCTAAAACTGTTAATTTGATGATTTCATTGTATAATATTCAAATCAGCGCTTTATGTGCTAAATCTACGCATTGTTAATACATATTTTTAAACAACATTAATATATTTAATATACATTTAAAAGGTTTTTAGATTGGCGAACGTTTCAATGAGATTTCATGAATTCCTAAATGCTTGAAAATAAATACTTGTAAAATTAAATTATTGGAGCGTGTAAAAATATAACAAACTCACGTATTTGGTAAAACGAGTTGATATTACTAAAAGAAAGCAAAACAGATGGTATGACAATTCAAAGAGATTTAGCGTTTGTTTTCAGTTTAGTAAATATCAATGCACTAGCATTTCCCAGTGAATATACATAGAACGAACTTGGTGGTCAAGTGATATGACCTTCCCAACACAGACTACATTTCAGTATCGTCAGAGTTCGAAGGTGGTTTGTTGGCCGCCATTCTACGAATGTATGAAAACCTTGAATTTTGCACGACTATCTGTACAGGGGGAACGTAGCGGTTTATTAAACGGAAACGGGCCATTCGAGGTATCTAATGTGCACTCTTTGAAAACGTTTAACCATTATAAACTATCCCTCAGAAAAATATCAAATAAACAATGTTAAAGGTCACGAGCTTAACATTGCCTTTACTATTTGAATGTTTTCAACATCCCCAAAACCAACAGAAAACCCATGTTTTTACAGGTTATTATAAAACCAATTCAATAAATATAAGCATTTATTCACGTTATTATTTTTAAAGCACTCAAATATCTACGATGTTATTTGATTCATGTCTTCATCGAAGATCTGAGATTAAAAAACTGATAAGCAGAGAAAATTAAAGTAATTTTGAGTGATTGATAAAGTTGAATGATCAAACGAAAAACAATGTTTCTTGCTTCATATAATGCTATCGTGTTTAACAGACATGTAATTACATGTGATACCTATATTTAAACATCCAAACTAATGAAAATTTTCAAAATTAAAATCATCAATAAAACGTTGATTTATCAGCAAGGATTATATTATTAAATACTTTTTTTGAGATTCATGTGCTCCTGTGTGAATAACGTAGTAAACGTGATTCGTATGATCCAGTTTCTCAGAATAATACAAAACCTGCTAGACACATACACTAAACATAATAGTTGTCAAATAGTTATTTACGACATGAGTATCATAAGATATCTTATTACAATACGAAATTGGAGAATTATCAAACAAGACTCTTTAGCCGAAATTGTTAACCAATTGAATATTGCAATATAATGTTACCATTTGAATATCATAGAAAGTATGTCGCAATTTGTCAAAATTCACGTGAACTATAATGTTTCTTTAAATTTTACTCCTTATCCTGCGAAAGATGTGTGACAGTACTAATGTTAACAGTTATACTGCCATGGGTTTAATTAATTAGTTTTCAGTACGCAAATTATTGTTTTTGGTTTTAAAGAAGCATGGATATACAGAGTATCTGAGAAGGAAACGTCGAAAGTTTGAAAAAAGCTGTTTAAACAATTTTAATCATACTTTGTCTAATAAACTACATAGATATTTTGAATGGCTGAGCTGCAATAAACGCGCAAATGTTGGTTTCAAAATATGATTTCTACGCAAAACTTTGCACTCTAGAATCATGTAAACAGACCAGAAACATGTAACATGTTTATTATTAACAATATAAATTAATATATAAGTTCAGAAAAAAATTAACCGAGAAATAAAAAATCAGTTGAACTGTGAAAATTGGGTGCTTTTTTATTTCTAGGTTAATTTTTCTTTCTGATCAAATGTATTCATTTATTTTGTTAATCATAAACAATTTAGATATTAATGAAGTGTTTATATGCTTCTACAACGCAAAATAGTTGCCTAGAAAACATATATCCAAACCAACTTTTGAATGTTTATTGCGGCTTAGCCATTTGGAATATCCGTGTAGTTTATTAGACAAAATAAGCTTAAAATTGTCTTAACAGCTATTTTTCGAAGATTCGACATTTCTTCCCCGAATATCCTGTAAATAAAAGGCTTGATTTCTGTTGGTACGCGACAGAACGGCGTTCCGGTTCTTTGGAAATAATTATGAAATTATATTATGTATAAATAGCTATTGCTATTATATTAATAATTAATTTGAGGCGCGTTTCGGGGCCTAAGATTTTAAAAATAAAGGATATATGTATCATAATAACTCTTATGACGACACTGTTCTCAGTTACGTCAAGTTTTCATTTAGAGAATCAAAGTGAATAGTCTAAGTTTACTCACCTAAATAAAGTTTATCTTACTATACATACTATTTAGAAAGTGTTTTATGTTCAAAACAAGTGTTGCCTCAACAGCATATATATTTTCACGTATTATTCGTAATTGCTATGCAATATTCAATACGGACTATGTGAACCTGCAAAAAAGAAACAAAAAAAAGACCTACTGCAGCAGAAAATAATTTCTACCCGTCGGGATTCGAACTCGGGTCTTTAAACTTAACTCACCTGACACGGTTCCCCCTCACCACCAGGTACACGACAAGACTACCTCCTTTCCGATGCGAAAAGAAAGTGAAGCATTTGCAGAAGAAAAAAAAAACAGGGTGTTCAATTTATCTTAATACAAGATCTATTTTTAAAAAGAGATTTCATTAAACAAAAATCTCTAGCGTTCATTTTTTTGGCAATGTTATAAAGATCAGTCGGGGCTAATATTATACAGTAGAAAATTGGGGTTAATGTATTACACTTTAAGAGTTGTTATTTATTTATATCCAAAATTAACAAGAAAATAACAAATGATAGGAAATATATTCTATTATAATGACCATATAGCAAACACTCAGAATGTAACAATATTTGGGAGGAAAAAAATCAAAACTAAAATGCCTAAGTTTTCCAGTCAAAAACTTTACCGCCGTGATATAAATCTTTTGACGTTACTTCGTTATTTTTTATGACAAGATATTTTTGAAAATAGGTTATCATTAAGAAAGAATTAATATTCTTTTCTGCGTTAAAATAATGCAATAATATTAATCGTGTCATGATATATACAGCCTCAAAATTGTGGGGCTAATATGATACAACTTAAGAGACTAATGTAATACGGGTGTCGGGGCTATTTTGATACACTAAAAATTAACACGCAGACAACTGGAAGGGATTACATCATTATTACATCAAAGGCGCTAAAATTCCGATTTGATGTTGATAAACTCTCCAAGTGTTTATCTGAGAAAGAAAGAGCAGGTGACAATTTATATAGATTTCCTCGTTCTCCTCGCTACCCAGTACATGGTGATTCACTTATGATTATCAATTGACGGGATCTTCTACTGTTTCAGTGCAGTTACTGATTTTTCACTGGAATCACAAGGAATCAGGCCTACAATAGGAGCTAACACCATCCCTTCAACCCCAGATATCAACTGTTCTCATCCAGTACTTTTGAGATAAAACTGTTGGAAAAAAAATTTAGAAAACAGTAGCACTCCAAAGAATAATGAAGCGGTTAGACCCAATAGCAGCAATCATTACTAGTGAAGAGTGGATCATTACTAGGAGAGAGTGGAGTGTTTAATTTACATTAATTTAATATTTATTTTTAAAAAGAGATTTAATGAAACAAAAATCTCTAGCGTTAGTATTTGTTTTCGACAATGTTAATAGGTATTTGTTTGCAATTTTCGAAAATTCAGATCGTTCGCCCAAAATTGAACGTACGCCACCTTTAAACATCTTGTGCTTCGAGGAATAGATTTACAGAAAAATTGGAGCTCTTTTTGAGAAAATTATGTAAATATGATGGGGTTTGGTGTAAAGTACCTTCAAAATTAAAAAATTCGTTTCAAATTCGAAGATTAGGTCTGGCTCGACCGCACTGAGCTATCACCGGTATTTCTCAAAACGCTGTCCAAGCACACTTATTACGTTAAGAATAGTTACGTGATATTCATTGCACTTAGATTTTTTATTAGAGAAATGTTCTACATGTGTCAAAGATATCAAATTCACAAAAATAATGCAACCGCATAAAACCCACGCAACTACTTAGCTCATTTTACTAAGAAATATTTTCAACCAGAAGCCGTGGTCTTTAGAACCCTCTGTGGACGTCGTTCCCGGTCTTATCTTTCGGCGACTACGGCCAAGGTTGAATTACGTCACAGATGAAAGTTGCGATAACGCTAGAGCTCAACACGGGCGCTCGTGCAGACGTTCTGAAGTCAGAATCGCAATAGGGGCATATTTATATGTGATTCATAAAGACATTACCACACTAAAAGAAATAGTGGTGCCTCAAAACACATGTTTTATGTGATATTTATAATGAATACGAATGATTATAACTATACAATTAACCGCAAAATTGTTTCTACCCGCAAAAATTATTCGCCGTGGATGAGATTCGATCTTACGTGCCTAAGCTTCGCCAACAGCGCGCTTACGTGCTATACCACCGAAACTCTTATAAATTTTGTCTCTCACAAAGATGATTTTAAACTGTCATGTATCACAGATTTGACTAAAAAAGAACGTGCGGCGTTTAGATGCTTGTGTTAACTACAGACGGACAAACAGACGTTTTGTCGTAAATAGATTTTTTAGTAACAAGGACTTACAAAACATGGATTCTGTCTACAAACGTATTGAAGTAATTCACTATATACAAGAATAACATTTATCTACTTTTGTCGTGACCAGTGATCGGAATTTAGAGGTTTTTGTCGAAAAATCGCCGTCTCCCGGCGCATGATTACAATACCTTTTCTTCTTACTACATAGTTACCAGAAAGGAAGAAAAAATGGTTTTTCATTGTTTCTATTCAACAAAAGTTTTCAATCAATTTCAAAGGTGAAATAATCAGTAAATATTAAAAAGAGATTTATTAACAATATGAAATGAAATACAATAAGAAAGGAATCTTCTGTTCTTTACTTTGTATTCTTAACAAATCTATAGGAAAATCATAATAAAGGCATTATTTCAACAACATTCGAAAATTGTTGTTGAGAATCTATTGGGAAACTGTTAATGCCGGGTCCTGGTAACGTAAAAAGTGTTAACTAATGTTGTGAAATGTAGAAAAAAATCCTTTAACTCGTGTTGCCCGAAACCAATGTTTTGTGGGTCGTTGATACAGAAAAATCGAACGTCGGCGAAAAACCTGTATGCACTTAGTGTGTCTGTTGATTTGTCTGTTCTTGTGTCTATTCGTCTGTCTGTAATTTTCAAAAAAAATTATATGACCTTATTGAAAGAATTATTTATGGACAACAAATTTCATTTGAAAGAAAAATCTGTGTTCAATTTTTGAGTTGTAGGAAAACGCCGAAAAAATTCAAACTTTTCCAATTTTCGAAAATTCAGAGTTTACAGTGGACATAGGACGTATGTCGCCTTTATAGGTGTATTTTACTCTATTCTTAGAAGAAATTTAAAGAAAAAAATTGGGGTCGTTTTTGAGAAACATTTGAAAATGACCGACGGCTTCATGTAATGTACCCTCAAATTTTAAAGAATGATTTTTAATATCTCAAAGTTTCAACTAGAATCACATCGACAAGGGATTCTTCAATTTGGAAAAGATCGTACGATCTGTTTAGGCGCTAGTAGTGTTCACAGATGGACGGAGAGACGGACAGACGCAGAGAGACTGACGTTTTGCTTTCAATTGATGTTTTGGCATCAAAGACCCACAAAACAGGAATTATGGTTACATCACGTGTTAGAGATTTTTTCTCTTAATTTAGTAACTGGATTAATCCACTCCTTTGTTTTCAGGGCCCGGCAATACATTTTTCTGCCGAAAATTCGCCGTTTTTTTCGCGGAGCATTACATAACTTTCTCTATACTACGTATATTACTCCGTATGTATGTGGGTATACGAGAAAGTAAAAAGTTACGTAATTCTACGGAGGAAATCGGCTAATTTTCGACACAAAAACTGTAATTTCCGGGCCCTGGTGTCAAAAAAGTGGATAAATTCAGTTGATAAATATAGAATAAAATCCCTTTAACATGTGGTGTAGCCAGAAGCCAGGTTTGGTGGGTAGTAAATACAAAAAAAAAAAAGATTAATGGTAAAACGTGTTTCCTCTGTGAATAATGCTAGCGGCTAAACTGTTCAGGCAATTTTCTCTAAAGTTGATATTCCGCAAGCGGTCTGACTGATGTCGAGCCCTCCTGAATTTCAAATCAATATTTTATTTTTGGATGGTACTCTACAAGAAGCCCCTGAAACATTTTCAAAAATTAAAAAAATGGCATGAACTTTTCTGGTTAACTTTTATTGCCGGATAGCGTAATGGACGCTATAAGACGATGGCGGAGATGATTTTCGTTCATATATTTAATTTTTCCAAAAATGCAACAAAACAATTTTTTTCCGGCGTTTTCCTACAACTTAAGTATTGAAGATAGTTTGTTTCCTTAATGAAATGTGTTCATCAAAAACAGATCTTCAAATATTCCTTTCAAATAAACAGTCCTTTAAAAAAGATCACGTACAATTGTTTAAAAATATAAGTACTTTAGATAATTTTACAATTTTTGAAATAGCAAATTTGAATTTCCTCCGCTTCGTTTGACGAGCTGTCATTCTGAATTTCTTTTGAATTCTGATGATTGTCAGGACGGACAAGGCGCTATTACGACGCTGTATTTTTCATTTAATGTCAAAAACAGTTAAAAATTGTGAGTAATGTACTGTAGGGAGAAATGTATTCTGTGAACGTTTTCTTAAATTTTGGTATCCCCGTGGCCTAACTCATATACAAGACGAATTCTGAGTACAGAAAGAAACTAGCGTTTATTCTTCAAATCGCACGAGCGTTTGCTCTTTGAGTTGCATTGATTTAATTGAAATTATCTCAATGAGGTTTTCTCTCTTAATAATAGTATTTAAATAAAACATGAAAGAAAAACAGAAAATACCGGAATTTTGAAGGAACATTTATTACAAAAATTTGATGTTTTGTTGTTATAATATTCAACTATGGATATTTGAGATGTGTTTCCGAGAAGTTCATTGTTGGCGACATGAATGTGAAAGATATAACATACGGCGGCTTTGGCCGGTATTACACTATAAAACTTATATGACATATCTTTGATAAAGAACTTTGTGGCAGTCTTTGAACTTTGATGAGAAAACTTTGACAAAGAAATTTGATGAGCGTATTACATTTCGTCCAAATTTTATGTAGGTTTGCTCGCGATTTACAATCAATTGCGCACAAATAGTTGTGCTTTGCTACTTTATGTTTTATTATAACTAATCTATGTTTAATGCTAATGTAGTAAAAGGTAAATAAGAAAACGTTTGAGGGTGAGGCTTTAGAACAACGCCATGGTGAGGTTATGGGTCGCACATTGTGAAGCATTAATTAAAGACCTTCGAAATGAAGAATTATTTGAGGATGGATGAGGAAACATTCAATTTTCTTTGTCGTTCTTCCTTCTTTCGAAATTCAGTCCTCTGATAGGAAAGTTTAAAAAAATTATCTTCCTGAACTGGGCATTTTCCAAACACCATATTTTCCACTTCCCGGGAAAATGTGTCCTACAAACGTTAATTCGTTTGGTTTTACTTTTGTAGTTCGGATGGACAGTATTATATAAACTTTCTAATTACTCTCACTCAGCAATTATGACTTTGGTTGAAGCAATACCCCTATATCGGACGCCATGTTACCAAATATGATAAAACTTGGAAGCCGGAGACTACATTTTATCCAAGAAATTTTATAAAAGATTGGCTATTACACTGTCATATTTCTTTTATAAAACACCTTTGACAAAAATCTTTTACAGTGTAATACCGGCCTTTATTTACTTAACGATAATGTTAGAATATCTCTACGTTCAATAAAATGTTGTAATCAAGTTTAAAGTCGAGAAGTATATATATGTCGATATATATAAAGTCGAGAAGTGTGTATATATATATATATATACGGAGATATGCATTAGGTAATACGTACTTATAATAGTATTCATTCATTTACTTTCCAAATTATTTTACCTTTTTCAATAAATAAAGTAGCAAATTAAAATAGATTTTGAAATAGAGTTCGCAGCGAAAATGAAATGTTTTAGCGGGCTTACTGCTTTCCGGGGCATCTATAACTGTTTAATTTCTTAATTATTTATGAAGAGACTAATTATGATTTGTTTGGTTGTACTTGTAAGGTCATCATTTAAAAGAAAATATAATATTTAAGAATGATTTTAGAATATCTTGAGATCGGGCAAAAATAATTTTATGTATTCGAAACACGAATTAGTGGTCCATAAACAAGTCCTATAAGAACATTTAATCACAGCAATGCTAACTGAAAAACAAAACAATTTTAACAGGAATTGATAAGCAAATATGTGCCCATTGTTGGCAGCGTCCGTTGTTGCTGCCCACAGCATCCATTGTTGCGCTTATTGCCGACGCTTCTGAGGTTGATGCTCTCTTCAGCTGCCTGTCCCAGTTGGGACTCTACAGCCAGGTGTTAGTGGTGTGGGATTTTTCTTCTCCTAGTTTTGCCTCCACTCCCCCGTACTGAGACGGGGATTGGTAAACTAGGAAAAATAACATAGGGGTTAATACATTTTAAGTTGGACAGGTTATTTTATTAGGCCTTTAGGAAGACGGAAATGGGGGGAGGAAAAAAGGATTTAATGTTTTTATTGATTTTTACTTTCTCGCACTTACTGTCGTAAGAAGAAAAGGTATTGTAATCGTGCATCAGAATACGGCGAATTTTCGGCAGAAAAACCGTCCCATCCTGGTAACGAAAAAGTGAATAAATTTATTTGCTAAATTTAGGGGGAAATCCTTTAACGCGTTTAGTAGCCAGAATTCATGTTTTGTGGATCGTTGTTACCGAAAAATATTCAATTTTACGGCGAAACGTTTGTCTATCAGTCTTCCGTCTGCGAACAACGCTAGGGGTTAAATTGTTCAACCGATTTTGTCCAAAATTGATAATACCCAATCGATCTTGTTGATATCACGGTCCCATTACTTCGAAACCGATATTTTAATTTTGGGAGGTACTTTACATAAAGCCCCAGAGATATTTTCAAAATGTTCTCAAAAGCAGCGTCATCGGTTTTTATTATTTTTTTCCATAATCTCAAGAACGTTTAAGAGAATGGTTTGATGAATTGATGAATGAAATGATGATGATGAATTTTTAGATCTCATGTTGGCGTCTGTCTGTCCGTCTGTAGTTAACACAAGCATCTCAACGCTGCACGTTCTTTTTTAGTCAAATCTGTGATACATGAAAGTTTAAAATCATCTTTGTGAGGGACAAAAGTTATGAGAGTTTCTGTGGCATAGCAGGTAAGCGCACTGTTGAAGAAGCTTAGACACGTAAGATCGAATCTCATCCACGGCGAATTATTTTTGTGGGTAGAAACAATTTTGCGGTTAATTGTATAGTTATAATCATTCGTATCCATTATAAATATCACATAAAGTATGTGTTTTGAGGCGCCACTATTTATTTTAGTGTGTTAATGTCTTTAAGAATCACGTATAAATATGCCACTATTGCGATTCTGGCTTCAGAACGTCTGCACGAGTGCCCGTGTTGAGCTCTAGCGTTATCGCAACTTTCATCTGTGACGTAATTCAACCTTGGCCATAATCGCCGAAAGATAAGAACGGGAACGACTTCCACAGAGGGTTCTAAAGACCACGGCTTCTGGTTGAAAATATTTCTTAGTAAAATGAGCTATGTAGTTGCGTGGGTTGTAATCGTTTAACTTCTTATTGCGTATTTGATACCTTTGACACATGTAGAACATTCCTCTAATAAAAAATCTAAGTGCAATGAATATCACGTAACTATTCTTTTCGTAATAAGTGTGCTTGGACAGCGTGTTGAGAAATATCTATGATAGCACAGTGCGGTCGAGCCAGACCTACAGACTACAGGGATCCGAGTTCAAATCCCAGTAACGCTGGAATTTTTTTACCTACACGTGTAAAGAGAGTTACGTAATGCTGTAGGAGGAAGTGTCGAAATTTTCACAGAAAACACGTTTTGTAAGTAGCTAGTTCGAATAAAGTGGATTGTTGGTATTGTTCTTTTATTTTCTATACACAAGACTGTCAAAACGCTTGTTGTTTGAACCCGGAAAAGTGATTTTCCAAAAAACCTCTTTGTGAATCCGTCTTCGTGTGAGTAATTCTAGAGCCTAAAGTAAACACGATTTTCACCAAAATGGATATTCCTTGAACGATCTGCCTAATATTACGAATCTTCGAATTTGAAACGAATCTTTTAATTTTGAAGGTACTTTACACCAAACCCCATCATATTTACATAATTTCCACAAAAAGAGCTCGAATTTTTCTGTAAATCTATTCCTCGAAGCACAAGATGTTTAAAGGTGGCATACGTTCAATTATGGGCGAACGATCTGAAATTTCGAAAATTGCAAACAAATACCTATTAACATTGTCGAAAACAAATATTAACGCTAGAGATTTTTGTTTCATGAAATCTCTTTTTAAAAAGAGATATTAAATTAATGTAAATTAAACACTCCACTCTTTCCTAGTAATGATCCACTCTTCACTAGTAATGATTGCTGCTATTGGGTCTAACCGCTTCCTTATTCTTTGGAGGGCTACTGTTTTTTAAATTTTTTTTCCAACAGTATTATCTCAAAAGTACTGGATGAGAACAGTTGATATCTGGAGTTGAAGGGATGGTGTTAGCTCCTATTGTAGGCCTGGTTCCTTGTGATTCCAGTGAAAAAACAGTAACTGCACTGAAACAGCAGAAGCTTCCGCCAATTGATAATCATAAGTGAATCACTATGTACTGGGTAGGGAGGAGAACGAGGAAATCTATATGAATTGTCGCCTGCTCTTTCTTTCTCAGATAAACACTTGGATAGTTTATCGACATCAAATCGGAATTTTAGCGCCTTTGATGTAATATTAAACCTAAAAAAATCCCTTCCAGTTGTCTGCGTGTTAATTTTTAGTGTATCAAAATAGCCTCGACACCCGTATTACATTAGCCTTTTAAGTTGTATCATATTAGCCCCACAAATTTGAGGCTGCATATATCATGACACGATTAATATTATTGCATTATTTTAACGCAGAAAAGAATATTAATTCTTTCTTAATGATAACCTATTTTCAAAAATTTCGTGTCATAAAAAGTAACGAAGTAACATCAAAAGATTTATATCACGGTGGTAAAGTTTTTGACTGGAAAAATTAGGCATTTTAGTTTTGATTTTTTCCCTCCCAAATATTGTTACATTCTGAGTGTTTGCTATATGGTCATTATAATAGAATAAATTTCCTATCATTTGTCATTTTCTTGTTAATTTTGGACATAAATAAATAACAACTCTTAAAGTGCAACTCTTAAATATTAGCCCCGACTGATCTTTATAACATTGTCGAAAAACAGTATGAACGCTAGAGATTTTTGTTTAATGAAATCTCTTTTTAAAAATAGAACTTGTATTTAGATAAATTGAACACCCTGTTTTTTTTTAAACTGGAAATGCTTCACTTTCTTTTCGCATCGGAAAGGAGGGAGTCTTGTCGTGTACCTGGTGGTGAGGGGGAACCGTGTCAGGTGAGTTAACTTTAAAGACCCGAGTTCGAATCCCGACGAGTAGAAAATATTTTCTGCAGCAGTAGGTTTTTTTTTTGTTTCTTTCTTTTTTGATAATTCTCCAATTTCGTATTGTAATAAGATATCTTATGATACTCATGTCGTAAATAACTATTTGACAACTATTATGTTTAGTATATGTGTCTAGAAGGTTTTGTGTTATTCTGAGAAACTGGATCATACGAATCACGTTTACTACGTTATTCACACAGGAGCACATGAATCTCAAAAAAGGTATTTAATAATATAATCCTTGCTGATGAATCAACGTTTTATTGATGATTTTAATTTTGAAAATTTTCATTAGTTTGGATGTTTAAATATAGGTATCACATGTAATTACATGTCTGTTAAACACGATAGCATTATATGAAGCAAGAAACATTGTTTTTCATTTGATCATTCAACTTCATCAATCACTCAAAATTACTTTAATTTTCTCTGCTTATCAGTTTTTTAATCTCAGATCTTCGATGAAGACATGAATCAAATAACATCGTAGATATTTGAGTGCTTTAAAAATAATAACGTGAATAAATGCTTATATTTATTGAATTGGTTTTATAATAACCTGTAAAAACATGGGTTTTCTGTTGGTTTTGGGGATGTTGAAAACATTCAAATAGTAAAGGCAATGTTAAGCTGGTGACCTTTAACATTGTTTATTTGATATTTTTCTTAGGGCTAGTTTATAATGGTTAAACGTTTTCAAAGAGTGCACCTTAGATACCTCGAATGGCCCGTTTCCGTTTAATAAACCGCTACGTTCTCCCTGTACAGATGGTCGTGCAAAATTCAAGGTTTTGATACATTCGTAGAATGGCGGCTAACAAACCACCTTCGAACTCTGACGATACTGAAATGTAGTCTGTGTTGGGAAGGTCATATCACTTGACCACCAAGTTCGTTCTATGTATTTTCACTGGGAAATGATAGTGCATTGATATTTACTAAACTGTAAACAAAAGCTAAATCTCTTTGAATTGTCATAACATCTGTTTGGCTTTCTTTTAGTAATATCAACTCGTTTTACCAACTACGTGAGTTTGTTATATTTTTACACGCTAAAATTATTTAATTTTACAAGTATTTATTTTCAAGCATTTAGGAATTCATGAAATTTCATTGAAACGTTCGCCAATCTAAAAACCTTTTAAATGTATATTAAATATATTAATGTTATTTAAAAATATGTATTAACAATGCGTAGATTTAGCACATAAAGCTCTGATTTGAATATGATACAATGAAATCATCAAATTAACAGTTTTAGAAAGGAATGATAAATTGAATTGAAAATATTAACTTAAAGTTTATATACGTTTGTTTAGAAATTTCTATACTTGTGTAAATATTGTCATGTGTGATTCTACTCATGTGATCTGTCAAAACACAAAATTGAATATTTCTGTATTTGAAAACCTTAACACTACCTTCATCCAATCCAGTGCAGTTTATAGCAAACAGCTAAGCAATATGTTTCCCTATTTTTAATGGTAATGGTTAAACAAGAGGAACAACTAGTTTCTGACTCTCGGTGTTAACAGGGGACTTAAAAAAATTAATAATACAGTTATTCGGTTGCTCAACATCCCTTTGATAGAAAAACAGAAACAATTGTTTGGGCGTAATGCACCTTGAAAAATATTTTTTTTATTATCAATTTCTTTCCTATTTGATAAATATATCGACTTGCAAATTGTAGGACTTAAAAGGGAATATAAAAACCAAATAAAAGTTATGCTCATACTTGCCGTAAAAATACGAATTTAGCATAATTAAATTGGCCACAGAATTTGTTTACAAGCAAGTGCATTTTAAGCGTATATGGCAGGCAAAAGCGCGGCATTGGGGAACTGTTTTTTCAGTATACCCATCCCACGCTATTCTGCTAGCGCGAATTAATTAAGCGCAAACAAATGCGGTCTACTAAGATGTTAATTTCTTATAAACAATTACATATATCTCGAGAACGAGATATAA